>WOGO01008169.1:0-10769 GCA_015342085.1 Leptinotarsa defecta
AACGATTGAACAAAAAATTAAAAAGTGAAAAATAAAAAATTATAAAGAAATAAAATAAAAATCACGACGTTTCAATTGTTAGTATCTACAATTGTCTTCGGGTGATGACTGTCAATCACCTTCAAACAAACGACAAATTCTTTCTTCTTTCAAGAAATTGAGTCAGTCAACTGAGAGTCTTATACCATACTTGAATCACAAAGAGTCACGGTGAAGCATTTCCCTCCGTTAAAATATTCCTGAATTTTATTTATTAATGAAAACATTGTCATATTAGTATATTTTTAGAACGAATTCCGTACTACATTTGACTTCATATGGAATATTTTTCAAAAAGAACAGAAGCCTCCAAGAAAAGCATATTTGAATACACTAGAAAAGTCCACAAAGAACCAAATTCCATTGATGTTGGTTCTAAATGGGTGTGACTTTTCAGTCTTAAAATGATTTGCAAAAACACCTACTGTAAATGACATATTGTTGAAGTGCGTCACAGGTGTTATTTACTGGAGGAACTCTTTTTAATATGGATGTATTTTATCTGAACCTGATGATTTTTCCAGTTTGTTGTGTGATAATATAATAAATTAATTTCCTGAGTGTGAGGTCAAACACACTGTGTGGATTAAAATCCCTTACACTTTAAAGTGCATTAGTAGAGTGTATTTGATTCACCAACTCAGTAGTGGTCTTGATAAAAAAGTAATAAACATGGAAGAAATATTCTATGAAAGACATTTTTATGGAGGAAATGGAAGAAATAGTTTCTGGATCCTCCCTGGTCATCCAACCTAATAATTATATCATTAGGTTATATAATTATATCATTAGGTTGGATGAGCGACATTCCACGAGCCACGGGTCTGATTAGAAGCATCATATATCTTATCTTGACAATCATACGGAGTTGTGTCGAAAAATCATTGCGTTGGGCTTGGAAGTTTTAGAAAATTTTACCATTTCTACATGAAAATACATAGACCATTTGCTCTGAATGAATTTTGAATTATTTCTACAGTGAATTTGGTCAACGCCTTTTTGAGAACAGGAGCAAATTGTTGTTTTTACATTTTATTCCCTGAGTTATCAATTCGCGATGGATAATTGGGAAATAATGCAATCAGCTAATGATATTTTCAGAACAGAAGGTTGAGAGGTGCATTATCATATGAGAAACATTACCATACACGAAAAACAAAACTGGTCGTTCAATATTTTTATTGACTAAGCCACGGAACAAATATATTGGTTATGAATTCGTAAAATGATGGACCACACGTCCACCCATTTCCTGAGGTATCAATTGTCCAGTCTTTGGGAATACTGGAGGAGATGTAACCTGGAATAATTGAATACCACCATTTGCTGAGCAATTTGACCAGCAGTATTAGCAATTACCAATACAGTAAGATTATCTTTTTCATCACCCCCCATATTATAGACATTCTTCTCCCCCTTTTTTTAAGAGTTTGTTCCCTTCAGGCATTGACATAAATTCCTAAAAGTGACACTCATCTCTGTCAAACACCGGTAAATAATACAATGATCAAAATGGTCTTTTAGCCGTTCCAATAACAACCGCGCTCGTTGTAGTCAGTGGAAGATCCAGAAAATCATTTAGAGGGTGGCAGTTTACAACTCAGAGTATGGTGTACATAACCCCTCCACAAAGCAATGAGTCCTTGGAAGTAGTACGCATTCATTGGAAAAAAATTAAAATCATTGCTTAGTTTTAAATATTGTATAAAAATTCTTTATTAATGTTGTTATTCAAGGAATACTCCAACAGGGTTCTCCCATTGGCATTCTACTGATTATGGCAGTTCCACTCACGCCTCCTAGCGAAGGTCTCCCACAACCAGTATCTTGCCCCCAACATTGAGCAGATTACCCAAATCATGCCGTAAATATACCGTAAACACGCAGGTACCGTCAGCAAGCTTGATACCTACATGTACCTGCGTGTGTGCGATAACTTTTCTTATTAGAATAGCCACCCATCGCTTCTTACAGCTTCAGGGAAGTTTCTCCGGACAGTGATGAAACCTACGAACGTCGCGAACGTGTTCCATTTTTCCAACAGGCTAGAGGCACCTGTCATCAAGTTACAGAGATAATTCGTTGAACGAATGATCTCGATCAAGTTGACCATTTCGCTGAGCATCCGGAAGCAATTAGTTGCCTTCATAAGGTTCTATTGGGCCCCTATCGTGGGGGAGGCAGCAGGAGTAAGTCCGGGCCGGCTTGGGTCTCCCTCGATTCCATAGGGGGATTATTAGAATTGGTCAGGGATCCACTTCATTGATGGCGCAGCTGCATGTTTGGGGGCAGGTTGCCTGGCTCTCTGCGCCGCCTTTTCTCTAAAGACCGAACAGTCCCTAAAGTTAGCAGGGTGGTCTCCACCGCAGTCAGCACACTTGGCCGGCGATGATCTCGGCCTGTCACATGCCCCTCGGCACATTTCAAGCACTTCGGGGCTCTGAAACAGTTGTTTGTGGCATGTCCCAGAGCAGTATTTGTCACTGCACCAGCATTCGACAATTGTTGCATAGTTCCCATCTTACCCTGAAAACTTTCACTTTAATAATTTAGGGGTGACCTTCTTGTTCGTCACGACTATGTATAGGGGATGCCTTTCCGTCCTCAGCCTATACACGGCCGAAACATTGGGCATCCGCTCTGTCCGGAAGTCCTCAATTTCTTCTATATTTGGAGCAAAGTCTAGCGTGCGATTTGTCCTACGAAAGGGTGTAGGTGTAAAACTCCGCTTTCGTACCCTTTACTGTATTAACAATGGAGAAGCGGTATTTGCAAGACTTTGTATATATCAAGGTGGGCTTCCCAGTGTATTTTAGTGAGATGTCTTTCTCCCAAACCTCTCGATTTCTCGTTTGGCTTCCGGTAAATGTAAGTTATAGTAATATTGTCTAATTGCCTCCATCTGACTTTCCTTCCTAATTGTGAGAGGGAAGTCTCTGAGGATAGGATCAAAGTCAATCCTGGCCTTACTGCATATACTGATCATATTATTGACCTTGGCCAAAGTTTCCTTCTCAATGGTTTCAATTCTCCTCTGGATGTCGTAAAAGGACTTAAAAGGATTATCCGAGTTTACTGGGAGGTCGGTCTTCAGTAGTGGAGTACTTGGAGAATCAGAAGACCTTCTGGTTTTCATCCTTTTTCTATTCCTGGGAGTGAAATCTACCTCCCCTTCACAGGAGGATTTGGTTAGTATTCTTGCCTCAACATTACTTTTAGGCAGGAGTTTTGATTTCTCTTTGAGTGCTTCTTCGGAGTTTCTCTCATTGTTCAAGAGAGTGGTTTTCATTGATTAGCAAGTTCATCAATGTGGTGCTTAAGCTTTATGGTTGAGGCAGTTTCATGTTGATCCATTTTTGATGATGTCTCTTCCGATGGTGTTATAATTTTGTTCATATATCTGTTGCTGTTGAATTGCAGCTTCAGAGACAACAATCGGCGTCTCCTTAGTAATGTTAATCACCTCCGGGATGTTGGCGACCTCCATTTCTTGTTGTTGTTTATCAGTATTCTTCCTTTCTGGTATTGGAGGTGGTGTTGATGGTTTAGGGTGTATAGTAGCCTCCACATGTATAATTGGAGGTTGTGTTAATATTATAATGTGTACAAAGTCTGTTGCCGCTTCAGCCACTCTGCAGGGCCGCGATTCGTCTCCACTATATGGGTGTTCACGCACCCTACAGAATGGCTGTCGCTGTTCTACAGGTCTGTGTCCATCCTGTTGTTATCTGAATCTTCCTTGGCTTGGTTACTTGCTCCACCCTGTCTCTTTGGTCCCATCTCCGATTCATATCTAGAGACGAATTCTGGCGCAGGTTTTTTCTGGGTTATTTCCATCTTCGTTTGTATTGATTGCTACCATCTTGACAATCCTTTTGGTATCAGGTTGGGCTTGAAAAAGCATCGGTTTATCAAAATTTTTGGCAAGTGATTTAATTTTAAGAGACATTTTTCTCCTTCCCGCTTTGGCAACTATATAAGCCCACCTAGCGATGAAATGTTGTTGGTTAGGTTCTCCTTATCAATTTCGGGGCTTTCAATAAAGCTGACTGAATCCGTGGTGCAGTCGGGCGATTAGAAGTTTTTTTGCTTCTATTCTTGGCGCTAGCTGAAAAATTATTTGATACTTTCTTTGTTCGGGAAACGTATAGACAGTGTAGCGAATTCCTAGTAAGTTTGATCACCCACGGAAAGTTTCGCGAAACGCAAGATTTTGCAGACAATTAGATTAGATTGTCGGGGAGCTAGCCCATGGCCTAATTCACTGCGACCTTTTCAGATCTATTGTGATACTCCTTGGTTGTTAGAGCTCATTGTCTAGCTCAACGTGCATACGAACGATCAAGTTGACCATTTCGCTGAGCATCCGGAAGCAATTAGTTGCCTTCATAAGGTTCTATTGGGTCCCTATCGTGGTTCACCTCGCTCGCTGGGTCATCTGGATCACCAATCTATCAATTCGGCTTGCATCCATGAGTTTAAGGATGTCTTTATACATGCTTTCGCTTAGCTCCTTGAGTGCGCTCAGGCAGCTTTCCACCAGTCTTGAGACAACTTGAAATAAGCTAAACGCTTCAATTGCCGCCTGGCTGACAGAGAAAATGGCAATAGTTTTATTTGCGACATTCTGCCTGTGTATTTCCCCTATACAGTGTTCGATGGCCGCTACTTCTGCCTGGAACACAGTTGCATTATGTCGTCTTTGATCTGCCTCCGTATATACCGGCTTCCACTTCTTCTTTGGGTCTTTCAGCCATTTGTTGCCAGATGGCCACAGATGGCTCAAAAACAATAGCCGAATTGGATAAGTTGTGTTCTGATAGGTGAATCTATAAACCTACTGTGTAGGTAAAGAAGGACTAGCCTGAATGTATTGTTTCTTTTGGATCGAACTGGTTCAAAAAACTTTTTCGGAAATTAGTGTAATTCACTCGAACGTAATATACACAAATAAATTCAGCAAAAGAACAATTAAAAAACTTTTTGCAATTTTACGAGCAAATCGACTGATTTATACGACTGCCAGCAGCGAACTAGTAGAACGAACCACTCACGCTAACCAACCGGCTACCGACCAAATTGATATTAATTTCAAGTATTGTATTCAGAAGAAGCGCTAGCACAAGTGGAGATCTAACGGGGTCATTTTTGATGGCGACAACATTAATGTAAACGAATACATATTTTTTTTTCAAAAACAAAAATTTCTGTTCATTTTCTGAACATACCTCGTATTTTTTCAAAATAAACAAGCCATCTGAAATATTGTCTTTGTAATAAAATCTTTTCTTAGTAAAATTTGTGGCAAGACGATTGAGTTGAAGGTTTCATTATTATGTAGACTTTTCCCAATGTTCGTAAATCAAACGTTTTCAAAATGTTATCATGTTACTTTCGTTCAAGTTTCTTTTGTTTGATTTTTGACGTGACATACTTTATCCTCCTATTGAAAACACTTTCCCAAAACCAGAACAAAAATACGGTCTCTCGACGGAGTTCATCACGACCCATAATCATAACGATCTCCTGAGGACGTTAACTTGGTTAGCGAATCGCACGTCGAAAGACCGTATTTTTCTTCTGGTGTTGGGAAAGTGTTTTCAATAGATTCATTTTAAGCCAGAGGTTCCAGTACGAACTATCAAGATACTTTATCCCTATTAAAAGTGTTTAGCTCTGAAAGTGCTATTCTATGATCAGTACCTCTATTACAAAAATTTACTAAAATCTGATATTGTACATACGTTATTTGTTACTCGAGCAGTACAATCTGTTAACAGAATTCAAGGTAAAACTGTACACAATCAATTGTGTGAAAGTTTTATTTTGTTTACGGGGTGTAAACCGATTCAGGCTCGCCGCCATAACTTTTTTGTATACCCTGGTATCAATGTGGAATTTTACTGATTCTAATTGTATCACAATTTGGATGGATTGGACCAAAAATTATTTTTGTAGCATTTCCACTGTTACAGGAAATTATCCTAACTTTGGAATTTCAAATGGAACACCCTGTATGTTTTTACATTTTTGGATTCAGCGGTTCATTTTACATACGAATGTTCTATTTTGGTGAAAATATACTGTGAAGTTTTTTTGTGAAAAAAAAATACGTTTAGGTGACACTAAAAATTATTTGCTCAACTTCCATGATCATTATTAATAATTTTTTGACAGTTATTTCGAATATAAATTGCTCACAGTCAACAAAGAAAAAACAAACTATTTGCCATTCAGCTGTAATATTCGTGGTCTGCCTAATTTCGACAAACTGAACATTGCAACAAATAACGAAGAGTTCTCTATAGAGGAATGTAGGCTTTCACGGCTGACGTCAATGTTTTGGTTGGTTTCTGGTTTTTGCCGTGCCGTCATCTGAAACAGTTGACACACGTCACTGAAGATTACTGTTGCAGTTGAAACGTTTGGAGATTATAATCAAAGAACACAGCAAAACCCGGAAATCAACCAAAACAGTTCTCTATAGAACCTGTGAAAGTAATGAAATACTTAGGTAAAATCGATTCCAATTTAAAATGGGACTCATATAAATTTTGTTGAAAAAAAATTGAGATGTATATTGTATGAGTTCAAGAAACTCAAGGATAATCTACCTTTCAATCAAATGAAAACTTTATCCTGTACTAGTTGAAAGTCATATACGATATGGAATTCTAGCATGGGATGGGGCTTAAAAAATATATATGAACCCATTGGAAGTAATACAAAGATAATTCATAAAACTAATTTTTTCAAATAATTACAGATATTCATCCGATTTAATATACTCTGAATCCAAAATCTTCGACCTCCAACAACATACTCCTTCCTCACGTTCATAAAATATCAAAGAACAAAACATAAAAATCAACTCCCAACCCACAACTACAATACACGGAAAAAATCATTATGTATTATTCTTGATAGTTAAAGCCACAATACAGAGAATGTTCAGCTAAGTACAATACAATTCCTATCATAAAATTTAAACATTTGTCAAAAAATTGTTAATAAATGGGTCATGAAAAAAGCAGAACTACTGATTCTATTTCTACATCAGATCAATGGTGGCAGCCTCTTAAGTATATTTTCACCAAAAAGGACATTCTTATGTGAAATGAACTGTATAAAAATATACGTTGAAGTTCCAAAGTTGGGTTTATTTTCCGTGAAACTAAAAATGCTTCAAAAAAATTTCAATATAATAAATACAAATTGTAATAATATTCAAACCACCAAAATTCCAATACCATTACAATACCAATGAAGACAAAAAAGCTATGGGGTCGAGTCCAAGTTGAAATCAATGCAAAGTATAAACTGGATGCTGGTTTTGTACAAAAAGTTTAAAACAGAAATATTATCTAAAAATAAATTGAATATCCAATTAAAACCAATTTAAAAAATACTTGTACTATTTTTGGTTTCAAGGAAAGCATCACAAATATCACAGTGATATTCGATACAAAAATTTAATGATTTCAAAGCATTCCAGAAACACTTCATTGTGAGATTTTCACTAAAGTTTTACAAAAACGCAACACGTGTTTCGCTATACAATTGCTTCTTCAGGCATGTCTTTACTTCACTTTACTTTAGTAAATACACGCCTGAAGAAGATATTGTATAGCGATATATGTGTTGCATTTTTGTAAAACAAAGAAATGTGGGAATCTTTCAAAGATGTGTAGATTGTGGATAGAAGTAACTTCAGACAGAAACTGGAAGAAAAAGCCATCTTGAAATAACTACTTTCTAATAAATATTGAATTACATGAAAGAAAACATACTTTCGAATAAACTACTTTTATATGAACATTGAATTATACAAAAAATACTTTTTCTTATTCAGTTGGTACTCCAAATATTCGATATGGAATCGAATAAGATATCATTTCCAGGATTGCTACACAATATAGTTTGATGCACCATTCCAAGCCACTGGGTAGCAAAACATGTATTTAATAAAACTTATTGCGAAAATTGTATAATCATTATCATGGATAGTGTATTCATTCAATTTTCACCATCATCATGTTTTCATCAAGTAACGGGTCAGTGTATTCATAAGTTATTCTTCATAATCATTCATGTGATCAGATTATGTTTCTCCCTAATAACCTTTTGAAGATTTTATAATGGGGATCTATTCTTGAATTTAACGCTGCTGAACTTTTATAATGGGGATCTATTCTTGAATTTAACGCTGCTGAACTGAACTCACCAGAAATACTGAGAAATCCATTGTATTGGGAAAATTACTTTTGTTGCTATTCCACTTGAGCTATCATTACTATAGTCACTATTAGCAGAACGTTCTCATGAGAAGACTGTGGTAGAAATATGCGAAAACTTGGGTATCTTTTCCATACCAGAAGTTATTTCCTAAACAGCTTCTAATGCTGGATGATGGATTATCACTCACATGTGTGAAGGTTACCAACAAAATATAGTTTGTAGCTTTTTGACTCATTACAATGTAGACGACCCTTTATTCCCAGTGACTGACAACTTTACAGAATCACAGATTTTCTCCATCCTTCCACCAACAGGCCGTCCCTCAAGAACACGCAGACGTGCTCGCTGATGTCATTTGGAAAATGAGTAGAATGAATCCAGAACTATAACATTCTTCTCAGCGTACTTTTCACCAACTAGGTTGGCATTATCAAGAGAGGGACTACACTAGAAAATCAACTACATTGCTAGAATAAGTAAGGTAACTCTGGTGTTACTGATCAATTGTAACACCTAATAAGGACAACTTGGACAGTGAAAGAAGGGTTGAGAACACCCTAGTGTCTAAAAAATACTTTTTTTAGACACCCTGGTGTCTAAAAAAAATTTGTGTAGGATTTATTTATAAATTCCCAAGAACGATTCTTTTTTTTTATTAGAAAAGGAACCTATTCACCACAAAAATAAAATTTCAGAAATGTACATTTGAATTTTAAACAAAATTTTGATGGGGCCAAACGATTAATCATGCAAATATTATATATTGCCGTATATTTTTGAATTGAAAGTAAAAATACAATATTGACTTAGGCGTTATGACTCATCTTATTCTAAAATTTGTACAGTGCACAATATTTACAAAACAATAGTCTAACATGTGTCATTTATACATAACAAACGTTGTATATAACAAAACCTCCATATTGTTAACTTAGCTATACATATGCTTATCGCACCATCACATTTAGTTATAGAAAAAAATAACTCGTATTATATGAGTTCTCTTGTAGAGAAGCTAAAGTGTTGCCAGAATCCTCGTAAAACCCATGCACCCTGTTAAAAAAGTTTGACCACAACCCCAAAAAAGTGCATACAATGGGTTCATTGGTAAACTTGATGCTCTGTAGACGAATGCAATAGCTGCACTGCTCACTATACCTGTCATTGCCGGAGTTATCACCCCCATAAGTAATATTGAGATGGGGAAAAATTTTCCAAATTTGTGTTTCTTCAGAGTTAAGAATGCGATAAGAGCAGCAATCTGAAAAGAAACATCGTCTGATTAGTTATGAAAATAGAAGAAATTGAGGATGACATCAGGAATGTTCTGTTAATATACTAATCAATCAATATGAAGATTGAGGTTGGATGTAAAATATCTCTGAAAAAATTCAATAAACAAACCATTTCAACAATAATAAATTACTTCCTACCTAGTCTTGTAACACACTGAAAATTATATTATATAATGTGCACTTAGGCTTGCAATGATCTCTAAAATATGCATTTGTCAATATTCCAAGAGCCTTTTTCTGCTGTCTAAAAATGCTAATAGAATGAGGGGAGTTTTCCCATAGAATAACTCTATAGTTTATTTTAGAGTGAAAGAAAGAAAAATACAGTTATCATTATTGATGCATTAATAACAATCCTAAGCTGCCTGAGAAAAAAAATTAAACTTGCATTCCCAAGTGCCTCCATATGAGATGACATCCAATTTTTCATCAAATGTTATTAATGCCTAGTAACAGTATGATGGAAGTAATGTGTAGACATTAGAATTTTTTGTCTTTTCTACAGTTTGTTTTTCTGAAACCACTCATTAGCTCTACCTTTTAAAGAACAGTCTTCGATGAGTTCATGATACCAGTTATAGTACTTTATATCATTTTATTAACATGTTCAATACACACAACACATCGCGGCGTTGACCTTCATATTCAAGCCGTGGGCACAACTGTGATGATTAGAGCATATACGGAAAGGTTAAATTTTAATTTATGTAGTCAATCGTGAGTGAATAGGAGACATGTGGGGAAAGTACCCCAGGTACAAAAAGGCTTCAAATGCAAGCCAGAAAAAGCATTACGGAAGAAGAACTATTACTTATTCTTGAAAAGTAAGAACAGCGAAAGTTCTTATGACCCCAGTGATGTTGAGTCATCTTCAGACGAAGATTACAAAATCCCAATGCTAAGCCCGTAAAGTAAATTATGATTCACTTATTGGATAAAATGGAAAATAGAAATAGAACCGAAAGGATTATACGAAAACCTTGCAAAATTTGTTGGAAAAATAAAATTAGAACAGACTCCCCATATCATTGTACAAAACGTCCGGATCTGGTCTAGGTTGGGATCGAACTCACGACCTTTCGATTGTGAGTCGGGCGCACCACCACAGAGTCAATTCACCGCTTGTGTCAACTATTATTACTACTATTATTGCAAATAACTAGACTATTGTCTGTCCAGAAATGAGAGAAACTACAG
>WOGO01008170.1:0-10769 GCA_015342085.1 Leptinotarsa defecta
ACCCTCGCTAGGGGGTTGAAGGCACAGGTAGAAAAATACATCTAAAATGTGTCCCCCTCAAAAGCAAAATTGACCTGTCCGAGCATTTTTGCGTTAACTTACAAAAAAAGGAGAAAAGCAAGGTGCATACTTTTCGTTGGACCACTCTGTATAGATATAAGCATACATAGGGACAGACAGAGGGAAGCGACTTTGTTTTATACTATAGGGGTTTCCTAGCGTTTGATCGTTTTCGAGACTGTATTCAAAAACGATTCGTAGTAACGTCATTAATATAAGGATTCGCCAGAATGGACTGATTCAATTTATGTCAAATGTCAAATACAATAATAAAAACAAACTTTTCAATTCTCTCTAACCTAAATCAGAATTGGATGTGTGCATACAATGTTTTGCATAAATATTACAAATGTATCTGCATTTTTGAAACCAGTGTACCAGAATTCATGTTTTATTCAAAATATGGATCAACAAGGAAAGTGTTAAAATCGACATCCAAGTAATAATTTCCCAGCATCATTTTATACATCCTTAATCAACCTCACAACCAACAAAACCAACATCACGCTAGTTTGAATCATCATGAATAAGTTTCAAATCATAGTTGATGTGACGTTATAGTTTCAACGACGTAATGAATGTATTTGAATCACAGACGAATACGTTTTGGATACATGAGCGCCAGAAAGTGCCTTACGTAGTGATATTGGTATATTGCTCCTATTCGTGGAGCTACTCAAATAAAATCCTTCACAAGTCCTGAATTTGATCTAAAACACTCTATGCAAGTCCCAATGAGATTATTACACTCGAGTGACTTCATCTATGTACCTGCAAGAACACGCTTCCGCAGGTCGCCTACAAGATTTATACAAGATACGACACAACAAAACGAATCAAGTGACTCATACCAATACTTTGAATTCAAACCCGGCCAGGACGATCCCGCCAAAAGGACAAATGAAAGCGCTTCTCTCACTTCTGAGACGCGCCGTCATTGGCCAAGCTCCACGCTTCGCAAGCGCGGTGGGGGATTTCACAGCCACCGTGGATTTCCGAACAGGACATCAAAACAGAACGTCAAAGCGCTTCGCAGGAATAGGTCGTGAAAGTTCTGTAGTCAGTAGTTCGGTCAAGATGGATTCGTTTGTTTGTAAGCTCATTGTACTTGAAAACAAGAACCTGAGGGTGCTGAAACCAAAGAAAATCGATAACACAGACAACTTGCCGAGGCCTTCGAGGGAGACTACCCTGAAAAAGTGTCTTTTCGGGGTTTCCTCACCTGCTGATACAGAAAAAATGGTGCAGGAACAGTATGAGAAAGACAGAAGACGGTTCAGCGAAAGGTTCGGGATTGATTTGGACGAGTTGGAAAACTTGGAAAGGGATAGTAACAACGAAAATGATAGCGGAAATGCTGCTCCGAAAGAGAGGAGTTGTGGAAAAAGTAGGAGAAGGATATTGAAGGGGAAGAGGAAAACGTTCGATGAGAGGGGTCAGCTTGCAATGACAGGTTGGTGTTTTTCAATTATTTTTCCATTCATTCACTGTTTATCTACTATTAGGTTTGATATCTGTTCATAATTACAGACAGTGCAATTCCAAACCCCCAGTTTTCAACAAAAAACATCACGTCATACCCATTCCAACCAAAATCTGACATATCTTGTGGTCATTTTATAAAAAGAGTATTATAAATTTAGGTTAATATTTATAACAATGAGTTGTTGAACTTCCTTCTTTAAAATAATTCATCTAAAATCAGTAAGAGCTTAAGTCACAGCTTCATTTTTTAAATAACACAAATTGCTTCTTTTTTTTTCAAATTCTCAAAAATGTAGAATCGGTAAATTATCAACAAATGTATCTTGCAATGAAATGACAAAACTGAAGTGAATTGTAAAGGTATCTATATTTCGTTTTCGATTTGTTTATTATATTAAACTTGAAAAGAATCAGAATGTAGTAGGTATGAATTCCATGAAGTTTCCCATTATTCAGCTATTGGATATAAGTACTCTGAAATGACAAAAGTTTCAACACTGTTTTATCTAAACTCTAATGACGTTTTTCCAGCACCCGTGATTGTAGTGAATATAACTAACTAAAACTTGAATTGAATTAAATAGTTCAATGAATCTTTTTTGGTATATTCTGTTGAATAATTCTTTGAGAAATGCATTAACAGATAATTTTTTACTACCATATTCTAATAAGCATTCACGTTCCTATAATGAATTTTATCGCAATAGTTCCAAGTGATGTTACTTTAACTGAAAAAACCATTATCGCACTTAGAATAGCGAAGTTAATTAGATTCTTGAAGGGTTTCAGTTGAATGATCAATTTCATTATCCAGGCAACATAAAATTTCAGTTTCTTACTTTCAACTATTCGAATTTGAAAATAGATTGAAATGAAGTTTTCCGGTAAACAGGTATCTCCATCCGAAAGGCCACACCGTCATAATTGAAACTTGTGCAAGGTGATAATTATTGGGGTGTTATCTTTCAATGTACGATTTCTAACCCAGATTTTTTTTCCGATTATTCATGGAATACATTTCAAAACAAAAAAAGTTATATTTATTTTTCACCATTTGCTTCAAAATTTTTGTTTAAATATATAGTGTTAGATGGTGTTTATTTTTCAAAGCAAAAACCGTTATGTGAAAGTCATTGTGTGATGTTCAATTTTTCTCGCATATTCTGCAAAATTACTGATTTCCAGTCATTGAAATAAGATCCTTCAAGTTGCTGCATTCTTGGAAAATCGAGACAGAAATGCAAAGTTGAAAGTTATTTGAAAAATTATTATCAGCGGCGGGACAAAACGATTCACCAAGGCTCTACAAATTGAAGTTCTCCTTTGAAAACCTTTTCTTTGTAGTGTAATGTTGTTTTTTCATCAAATGGGAGCACAATTTTTTTAGTTCGACTTGTTTTCAGATACAAAAATTATGTAGATTCAATGATTTCAATTGTTTTTGTTTTTTAAAAGTTTCGTTTGAGACCGGATATTGAAAAAACTTTCACACAATAATTAAAATTGATTAGATCTCTTATGCAGGCTTATCAAGGAAGTCGTCAGGTAATTAGTAAATTAAAGAATTGAAACAAACAATTAAGGCTGAGCAGAGGTAAACATCCTGTTGCATAATGATAAAAAGGACCTCCATCAATCCATCATTTGATTAAGTGAAAAGTTATCTCTTGAATATAAGCGTCATTATGCGGCCATCGATGATAAATAAATCGTAAAAAATGATTAGATTCTCAAATTCGTTGTTTATTTCAACTGTAAACATTACAGATACTTATCCTACATTAACGAATCCTCAAGTCACCATTAACAAGGAAGTGTCGTTAAATTCAAACTAGGTTGATTACATCATGAGAACTGAAACGTGTTTTGAACGTCAATACAGTGTACTTAATAACGACTATTTAGATATTTATGATAGTAACAACGCATTAGTGTTATACAGTATTTAAAAAAATTAAGGTTTCCAGAATAAACAGACGAAAACAAACATTCATTATTCTGGCATTTGTAGAGTAACTATTAGTACGCAAATCTTTTTGTGTTTCATCATAGATTTTACCTCACATATCGCTACAGTAAAGCAAGGAGCAAAGGGTCAATAGTGACCCTAGAGATGATATAATACTGACAAACAATCAATGCATAATTGATTGTGTCCTGTTCATCAAATTGCATTTGCTACCTGAAGTATTTTCAAAATATGATTCACATATTTTGATATACTTTTTTTGGATATAATTTTTTCACAACTTTACAAAATTTTCAGTATCAAACTCTGCACTGTGTAACCTTGGAAGATTATTTCTTTCAAATTTAGAGTACATTTTTTTAACAATTTTTTGAGGACTTTGTTAGCTTTATCAAGATTACAGGTTTTTTACTGAATCTGTACATTAAAATTTTTCAAAAATAACAATGGCCACTAAGAGATCATATCAAGTATTGGAATTTTTTCTCGTTGAATTAGTAAGAATTAGGTTGCTTATGCATACGAAACTCAAACTGCTAATGAGAAATCGTCGTCTGCCTCTTTCAACAGATATGTGATAAAATCAGATACTTCATGAAAATCCAAAACGTATTCAACAGTTCATTTTGAGAATTTCAGTAAACCTCACTAGAGACAAGACTTGAGGAATTATCTCTAGAAAAATTATGTTGCTGATTGTTTTGTCGTATCTGATTAATATTTCTTCCTTTGTAGTAAAATGTTGGAGTGACTAAGTTTCAGGTTATTATCCAGAACTTTATGAAAATGTTGAACTTTCTTCGTGGTTGATAATAATGAAATACCTTATGAATAAGTAATTGGATTAGATATAGGCTGAGAGAGTTAGTTGAATCACCCAATAGAGTTTTTTAGAGTTGAATTGCCGTGAGTTTGAGATAAGATAACTCTAAATCGGCTATTAAGGAGTAGAAATTTATTAATAGGACCAAATGCATAATATATAAAATAGTTTCATATTTTATAGAAGTAGAAACTTTTGGAACCTGAATACTTGAAGTAGTACGCCTAAAATTGATTGAACTATGGAAGAAAAAGGTTTTATAGAGAGAAAAGTTTTCTGATTGAAAATGACACATGAAACATACACCCAGTTTTGAGACAACATCGGAAAGAACTTAGATTCTAACCGAAAATTATCAACTAAACATTAATCTTCTCGAGCCGTTGATCTATAATACTGATTTTTATACTTTCTTCACTCCGAGGTTTTTTGAAGGTAGGGTTCAAGAATATAAGTTATTGATATTAAAAGGTCATCATGCGAATGCGAAATGAATCGAGTATGTATTTTTTTCAATACACTATTATCATCACCTTTATGATGTTAATTTTGAAACTAAAGAAATTGATCGATTCTATCACGTGGTAAAACCAGTCCCAATCGTCAAGCTTGCGTCATCCTCTCTGAGCATGAGTAACCGCTTCTCAACTTTTCACAAGTCGAAACAGGCACGGCCCACTCCTAGTCTCAGAGACGGCAATTTCGAGTTGAGATTTCATCTTCCCGCCAGAAATTTGGCGCCAATTAGACGCAACCGGCAGGTAGACGCAAACAATGATTCATCTGTCGCTCGCACTGATATTTTCTTTTCTTGGAAATAATGTATTCTTCAAGAGAATCGAATACAATACAGGTATTTCTGTGCGTTCATTATTCTCAAATTCTTGGTAGTAATTGGGGTAGAATAAATCGACCCTAATATTTTCTTGATAATGTGGATAAACTCAAAGTTGTATGAGTTGATAAAGAGAAAAATAATGCAGTCCAGGACTGGCCTGATTGAAATCGCGATTCAAATCAATTGAATTTTTTAATGTTTATCATCGATGTATTTAAGAAAACTACAAAATTAGGTATTTTTTAATATCGACGAAAATTGATATCATTAATCAATATTGATTCTCGTTGTAATATTTATATAGCTTCAGCTTCATATTTAGGAAATGAATAAATCATCTTATCTGATACCTATCTCTTCAGTTGGCTGCATTTTCTTGCAAATTTTATGGTGGATTTCTGAACTGCCAACTATTCCTTGAATTTCTTTTTTATAATTTTTGCAAATCGCTCCAAATTCACTTTTTTTCTTCGCAGCTATTCCTGTTAAAAGCTCTCATTATTGCATTCTGCTTTCTTCTCAACATTATTTATATTTCTCCAAACACTCATCACCATATCACTATTAGAATTGGATAAACACAATGCTTATAATGAGTTAACACTGTTTCGCGTTGAAACAAGTTACACCCGCGCGGGTTTTGCGATAAGAATTAACCAATCCGAGCCAAGTCAGTTCGAAAAACTATTTATCACGTAAGGTGAACAAAATAATAATTATTTTGAATAATTCAATCAAATACATTTTGCAACTACCTGAATCTAATTTTATAGCACTAGAAATAAAGAGAATTTAAGAAAGAATCGAATGAGATGAATAGTAGATAACATTTTCCGTCAAAAAAAGAGATTTTGTTTTTATCAACACTCTTACATCACGATCCTGTATTACTCGTTTCATTGACATTTCGCAGTAAACCGCTGTTTCTTCCACAGAAATGATCGCAGTGAACATTCATTTGTTTTCGAGCTGTCTACCTCGATAGAAAAGAGAAGTCATTGAGCGCAAGAAGGATGCAATTACGGTCGGCATGCTTGTTGCTAGGCTAGATCCGATAGAGAGACTTATTCTCCAATAAAAACCGCATAAAATTCTCAAGGTGCTTTTCGAATAGTGTTGCACTGAATGACCTCATTTGTAGTGGCGAATTTGTACATTAGAAAGCTGAGTAGAATTCCAAGTAAATTGCAATGTTTGCCGCATTGCCTTGTATGGGTCTTGACTCGACACAGATATCGGAAGCATCAAGCTGAGAAGAAGTAGTAGTAAATTAATCTAGATGAAAGTGAAAGATATATGAAAGTGGAAGATTCTTTGGTATAGCCTTTTTTGTTTAGATGGAAGTCTTTCGAAGACTTCTGAGAGTTGCTCTCAGATGAAATCAAATAAAATGGCTGATAACAAATTCTTCAAATGGTTGATTTTATAAAGTAGAACATACAAATATAAAAAATCAAAAGCGATGATTTTAATTGTCATATTTCAAATTAGTATCATCAGTTTCAGAGTTGTTAAATCGAAATTTGTATTTGGCAATTTCGTAATTATTAATAAACAAACGAGTAATATAATTCCTCTAGTAGTTTTGACTCAAAATTCCTGCTCGAACTTTTATGATTTTATTCTCAATTTTTTATCACAAAGTTGAGAAAGCTACCATTTTTACTTAATTAGATATATTTTGATAATTCAAATTGAAAGAAAAAATATTATTTCGACTTTTCCTCAGAACATATCATTTTATGAGTACAAAGCAACATTTCAATTATTTGTGCCACCTTTCAAAAATTCAGTGAAGTGAAGAATTATTTAAAATTAAACTGAATTTCTTTGGGAGTGAGATGAGTGTTATGAAAACTTGTGCCTCGCCATTTAGTTGTCTGAAATCGTTATCAACAAACGGAAAGATCCTTACTGAAATTGGAGAACATATCAATTTCACATCAACCATTTTGATTTTTTCTAAAATAGTTTCGATTTCATGGTATTTTACCCTAAATTTCTAATGAAATACAATTTTGAAAATAAAATAGTCCACATATATCATTGATGCCATATCAATTCTTTTGAAATTAGTCTCTCAATGACTCACAAGTATATGTGATAATAAGAAAATAAAAACGCATACCCATCATTATGAGCTAGGATTTCCTTTCTCTGAAAATCTTGGAAAATAAATTATAACTTGTGAGAATATTTTTAATTTTAGTTAGAAGATTTTCGAGATAAGTTTCAACTCAGAGATTGAGACTGATTAATTAAAGTTATTACGCTTCAATATCTGCTATGTGCATTTTTGATCGTTTGACATTTCTTAAATAAAATTTGTAGTATGGAAATTGTATAATTATGATGGAGGTTAATTTGTCAAATGAAAATATATTTGCATTTCTCTTGTTACAGTTATGAACTTAGGAGGCGATAGTGAAGCTCTTAGTAATTTTTTGTAAAAATTCATTAACAACTCCAAGATGCATGTAGTTGCGCAGTTGATAATTTTTTTCAATAGGCCATAAGTCCTTTTCTAAGATTTTTACATTAGGAAATTCTCAAAATCAATCAAGATATATTAAGCCTTTCTTACAGAGTAAAATGAGTGTTTTCTTCTGCAATTTTTGAAGTCGTAGAGTCAAGCTACTGTTTCAATTTCAATTAGTCCAAAATCCTGATTAATTTCCACGATTTCGAATGTTTTCAAACATAAAAAAATATCAATAATTTCAATCTTACTGGCCTTGCAAAAACATGTGATCTAACTGGTTTGCATTTATACGTTTCTGAATAAAATATTCAGAACAAAAACCAAAACATGAAGTTTTAAAACACGTGAGTACGGTAAAAGCATCTTGATAATGTAATATTTAGGTAATATATTACTCAACTTAGGTGAAAAAAGTTGAATCAAGGTTCTTTAATATGTGATACAGTTTTCACATTGTTGAATCAGTGTTCCTGGCATGCTGATTTTCAAATGTCATTTCATTTTTGTCTGACTTTTTGTAGTGCCTAAATTTAAACACATGATGAACCCACATTTTCATTGAAACACGTGCTCTGGAACCTTTTACAATCAGTAAATTTTAAATGAAACTGTTCAGGAGGAAGAACTTCTGTTTCACCAATTTAGTTTTTTTCTACTAATGATTTAACTGTATCATGATGACCAACTAAAAGCCAATAATTTCGTTACTCATCTGATTCAAAACTAAAGATCCTGTAAGTATCAAACTTTCCTTTTGGGATGTCTGCCTCGTGCGAACCAAGGTCCGAATCCGAGCGTCATTTCATATTTATGTTATGCAGACAGTGTAAGTCAAATCATCTCGTCTCCTAAGCGTCTGTCGGATTTAATGATAATGTCACAATTTAAAATACATTACGTAAAAGTACCCGTCGAGATGTGCAGACAGTACTGCAAATTATCGTCGTTATTTACCGAGCCAATCTTGCCAACATCCTCGTTTGTTTATTGTTTTCTTATGAAATATGTTTTCGCCATGCTAAGCAAGCCGTACGTGAGATAATCAATCACAATCTCCATGGGAAATGTTAAGCAAGGCAGTAACAAAAGGGAGTCTGATTTTTATCGCAGAAGAATGTGATTCTATCGTAATTATTGAATTTTTGATTCGTGGGAGTCTTTCACGGTGTAATTTCAGCATCTTCGCATTTCATCTGCTTCAAATAAATGTTTCAATATTCATTCTAATCATTGGAATATTCAAATGCAGGAACTATTTTTCTCTTAGACTACATTAAATATTCACTAAGGAAAGAAAATTTCGAATCCCTGGCATATAACCCATCATTGTGTTTTTTTTTATAATCATGAGTGTGCTCCAAAAATGATTCAACAATTTTTTATAATTATGAAATTCAAAAACTCATCTGTTTTGCTATACTAAAATTCTATAATAGTAGGCACTTAATTCTCAGAAATATTGCATTAAAACTGGTTGTGATCCCTATTTATGTTTAAATTTTCTGTTCAGGCGTCTTTGAAATTTTTTACTTGAGCCGTATATATCATTGATTTTAAATGATTCTCAAGAAGAAAACAATAGATGTGAGGTCGCGAGATCTGAGTGATCAGTCTGTATGGGAAATGGTCTGAAAATACTTTTTTATGGAATTTGCTACAGTAACTTTGGTTTCTTCTGAAATTATTTTCCGTTAAAGTAGATCGACCTGCTACAACCTGTCCCAAAACCTTGAATTTATTGGGGATTTTGGGTACTTTCAAAACCTCGTCAACATTATTTTTCTCGTAATCTCTTTTAGAAGATTTTATAATTTTCTCATGTGTATACAGGGTGTAACTAAATAAGTGTAAAACATTTAAGGAGGTGATTCCTCATCGAAAAAAAGGGATGGAAAACGCAACCTCTAAAATTTATAGTTACACTTATTCAGTTACACCCTGTATAGATTATTCCATCTGGTTTGAAAAGTGACAATTTTTCTATAACAGTGCTCAGCATCATAAATGTAATCATACGTGTATGGTATTTTTTATATTAAGATATTGAAGAAAAACAAAAAATAATTGGCTATATTTTAATGTTTCACCACGTACTAGTTGTCATATCTTTTTCTTTCTTTCAATTCTCATAGCACAAACAAGTTGCCCTTCACAAATCAAATCCACGCACATTTCTTTGGATTAATCGAATTCCAACGTCCTTTGCAGGATCAGCTGGATCCTTACTTGTCCTTGATTATAAATACGTTTTAACCCATTCTGGACATATGCTACACGCAATAGTCTCTCGACAAATGGATACTTTGAACAGGTATCCGACCCGCAGGCTGGTAGGAACAGATGATCATCTGAAGGTCCCAAAACACCACCTGCTCAGTGGCATTCGTGAGATTTGGCGGGAAGTCGCTGAAAGTTTATTTCAAGCAGCGAAACGGGATTTGTTGATTTCGTTTGTGGAAGATGAAAACAACCTTGCATCGGAAATGTTATGTAAATATTCCATTCCATCTACAGGTCGAAACTTAATCTAAATATATTTTTAGCGATGAAACATCAATAATCAAATGATTCGAACAAAAATGAAATAAAAAAATCTTGTCTAACATCTAGAACAAACTATGATAACTCACTAGCTTCTTGTGATTTTGAACTGATTTTAAAAATGAATATGTCATCTATTCAAGTTAAATCAATGTGTAATGTGAAAAAATGTCGATATTCATCAACATTTTTTTCCTTTTGTTATGAAGTAGAGTAATAATAAGATGCGTTATGTTTCACAATCTTGATTTTTTTAACATTTTGTATGCAATCTGGAAAAAAGTAAACTTAAATCAGGATCTGTAAGATAATTTATTTATTTTTTCCTTAAATAAATGTTGAACTTCTCCTCTTAAAAAAAGATTTTCTCTTCTGTCAAAAGAAAACAAAAAAATTTCTGTCTAGGCGATTAATTTCTCAGAATGCATGAAGATAGTTTTTCAATTTATACAAAATTCTCAAATACATAATTTTTTTTCATGAAATTTCATTTTATTTCATATTCAAAATTTATAAATTGAATAATTTATTTTTTTCATGTAAAATGTAAGTAAATTTTCGGGGTGAAGTT
>WOGO01008171.1:0-10769 GCA_015342085.1 Leptinotarsa defecta
CGATACCACACCTTCACCCTAAAAATGCACATAGGTATAAATTCGAACTTGCTAATCTTTATTCCCAGTTTCGCTTACAGTTAAACCTAATGGCACAAACAATACCACAACCAAAAATGCTCCCTTATATTAAACTCAAATATACCAATTGAGTACTTTCTGTTTTGTTACGGTTATCAATATCATTTCTTTGAATGTAAATTGTCTTATAAGCACCAATCACTTTGGGGTCAAATAAAAAGGGCCATTGATAAGGTGCAGAAGGGACTAGCGAAGGCATAATGATTTTTCGTCGATGATTTCGAGAAATACCACCACGAGATAACAAAAAACATCAAAAAGGCATCGGGGTTGAAGGTATTCCTTGTGGACCAATGTTTATTTGAAACTGGTTGACAATGTTTCATGGTGATTTTTTTTAGTTCGGACATACATTGTCCAATATGATTTCAATATTATTCCAAATCTCTGAAAAAACGAAAAAAATTAGAATAAATAGCTGAAATATTAATTATATTAAGCAATAAAACATGGAATGAACATACATTTCATTGAATAAAATAATCAGTATACAAAATGAAAATAACCACAAGGTAAAAAAAACATAGAAAAGAATGAATATGAAAATAAGCAAAAATCAAACAAGAAATTAAAAATGGAGAAATATTTCAACAAATCAAGTTACTTCACGACGTTTCGATTGTTAGTATCCGCAACGTCTTCGGGTGATGACTCCTCCGAAAGATGACTATTTATAGCGCTTATATCCCCTCTTTTCTCTCTTCGCTTCACCGATTCTGTGGAAGTTGACCGTTTTCCCGCTTGATTACAGGCTTCCATATATTGTATATCTCTACGCTAGCTTGGCTGAATACGTCGTTGGACAACATATATGCAGCTTCTTTGAACTTTCTCTCAAACCAGTGTTTCTCCCTGTGGATTATCTCAGCTTGGAACCACTTGATGTTATGTTGATGAAACGAAACATGCTCTGCTATTCCCGATTTGCTGATTTCTTCTCGCTGTGTGTTTCTCTTGTTTTTGACAATGCGGCCTCTCAGTTTCACCAATATAGGATTTACCGCATTCATATGGTAACTGGTAAATGCAATTCTTGGAATGGCAGTCCGTGTTAAGTAGTCTGGTTTTCGTGAGGCTTCTAAGGATGGTGTTTCCGGATCTGAAGCAGGTTCTGATGTTGTACTTGGACCCAATTCCTCTTATTCTTTCTGACAATCCTCTGACGTAAGGGAAAGCAAGCATTGATTGTGACGGCTTCTTTTCCTTGCGAGGCTATTGATGTCTATTAGCCAAATTGTGTTCCGCCATCACTTTGGAGTAACCATTCCGCTGAAGATATTTTTTGATGATGTTTAGTTCCTTTCCGAAACCTTCCTTCGTATTACACAGCCCGTCAGCACGATCCACTAGAGTCTTGAAGATTCGTCTTTTGGTAGATTGATGGCGGTTCATAGATTTCGAATCATATTAGACAATGGAAGTCCGAACTAACAAACATTGTAGACCAATGTTGTGATGAACTGACACAAACGCTATTCGACAGTATAATAAATTATTGGAACTGAGTCTTTTCCGTATCGTTTTTCAGGTGATTACTCACTTCTATGTAGCTCAACTTGGTACACACAAAATGTCTTTATGGACTATTTTAGTATTGAAAGAAATGATTCAAAATAATAGTATATTTTTCAACAAATGAGAAATATTTTCGTTACTCGTGAGAAATCTTTCATGAATCATTCGAGCCAGAAATGACCATTTCCCGCAAGTAGGATACTATACTTTTTCTATGTATTATCTAAGTAATATTATATATAATAACCCGAAGCATTTTACGATTATATGTCTTAAAAAAATAAAAACTCTGTCATCAGTAATGTTTTCGTCTACTCCAGTTTATAAGTGTTTTATCGACTACGCCACAATTGTTAATGCAAATCAATGTGCAATGAAAGTATTTGACTTTAAAATTATTATATGTGATGGAATAGGCCAATACAAAATGAAAATCTATTAGTTTTTTGTGAGATGTTCACTAAACAGTCCACAGACCTGATCGTCTCCTGTTGTCGTAGGGGATCTAATTTTCATAATACGTGATGACCCGATTCAATAAAGGATCCTGTTTCAGTTGCTCAACAGGATATACTTCGAAACGTGATCATTTTTGTTGATCATCCAAACCGTGAAACACCTACTTTTTGAGCTCTACGACCTTCATAATACATTTTAATCCATCAAAAACCGCATGGGTCCGAAATTTCGCAAAAAACGACAAACAGTGTACTCATTAACACTATCACTGCCAAATGCCTATGTAGCAATAGATGCAGTTATTGGTATTAATCGCTCATTATTGATATCGCATTTACCACCTTTTTAATTAAATAGAACTGGCCGATACTTGAAAATCCATATTAAAAAACTAATTAATACAATTTATTGTATGCTTTTCACTATAAATATAGTTCATTGTATAATTTTCACTATAAATATAGTGAAAATTACCATTTGTATTTTTATGGTGAATAAAGACGTATTATTATTATTATTATTATTAAAATCCTACAATAAACTGTATTAATTAGTTTTTTTACCACCTTTTTCCCAACCATCATCGTTTCATACCAGCATTACGGAATTAACCTAAAGAATGAACCAAAAATATAGAAAGATACAACAATGAGAACCAATTTACTCCGTTCGTGCTCCAAAAAAACAAAGCACTTTCAAAGAATTCGTGAAAATCCACGAACAAATCTGTCATCAACCGACCCGACACAAATTAATTTTCAACTCGAGTGGAGCTAAATATTACCATCTATTCTGCAAGAAAGTTAATTCGTTCCCGCTTTATAGTAACCGAATTCGGTGGTTGTTGAGTTTCAGTGAGCTGCACGCGAATAGATTTGATGTGGAAGTTCGATTAGGCTAGTTGGAAGAGAATTATCTGCCAATAACATTCGAGTGTTTCTGATGTTATGTTTTTCTGCGTGATGGACTGTGGAAATCTATCATATATTTCCTCTGTCTACAAGAGAAGCAACTCTTAAGAGGTGGTAATGACGAATAATTTCATGGAGTGGCCATTCATGGGACCTTTGGATAGCAAAAAATATATGTCATAGTGTCACATCTGCTTGTCCATGAAGAAGATTCACCTGAAAAACGTGCTTTCGATGATATAAGGGCAGAAAGTTTGATTCTATGGAAACCTCTAGAGCATTTCAAAACATTCTAGAACACACCAAAACATTATGAAATTTCACGGAATGTTCGAGAATAATCTGAAACGCTCGGAAACATACCGAATCATTATGGAACATTCCTCAAAGGCTGTGGAATGTTCTGAAACATAGGGTTGTTGGCCATTGGTAGTATTATACAAAGCAAAATTTTTGACCTCTCATAATTAGAAATGGGTATAGTAGGCTATCCTCAAGAGACAGATTTATGCAATCCCGGACTTTTTGTAAACTTGGAGAAGAAGAACAATAATATGTGGTAGATTCTTTTGTTTTATCATTCCGACTTCTCTAACGACGTGTTGAAAACAAGTATTTCCAATCCAAATGCTCTAATAAGAGTTGTTGTTTCCAAAGGGCTTTTACTTCCAGTTTCTATCTGAAAGTAACTTCTATGCATGATCTACACATCTTTATTTTTCTCGAACGTAATTGCTTCCTTTCTTCGGTAGATGTAGATAGAGAAGTGGAAAGCCTATAGCTTTTTTCTCAACAAGTAATCTATTCTGAATTTATACTAGGTGTATATCCTTAAACCATAGAAAAAAAGATTGAGATGAATCAACTCTCTAATTCAATTCTATCAGACTTTTCATCACTTTCATAGTGGAGAAGGAAGTCCACAAAGAATTGCCATTTTCAGAAGAGGACCAACACTAAGTGGGAAACATATGTTTACCAAAAACCCACTATCTATGTTTCAGATATCCGAAACACGATTCCAACCACCATCAATTGACTAAAAGAGAAATCAAGACTCTATTAGATCGTGATTTCGGGCTCTGTATCACGAAGGAAGGTCTCGAAAAGGAACTAGACATCATCGAAAATGATCTTCAACAGAATGGCTACTCCAAAGCGATGGTGGAATGGCAAAACGACAGCAAGAGCCTCGCAAAAAAGAAAAGCCGACACAACCAGTACTTGCACTTCCCTACATCAGAGGATTATCGGAAAGGATAAGAAGGATTGGGTCCAAGTACAACATCAGAACCTGCTTCAGATCCATGAACACTATCCGTAGCAGCCTCACGAAAACCAGGTCACCAAACGCGGACTATCATTCCAAGAATTGCATTTACCGAATACCCTATGACAGCGAAAAATCCTATGTTGGTGCAGCTAGGAGGCCATTGGAGGTCCATATTGCCGAGCACAAGAAACACACACACAGCGAGGGGAAACCAGCAAATCAGGAATAGCATAGCATGTTTGGACCCATCAACATAACATCGAGTGCTTCCAAGCTGAAAATATACACAGAGAGGAACACTGGTTTAAGAGGAAATTCAAAGAAGCCGCATACATGTTGTCCAACAACGTTTTTAGCCAAACTAGTGTAGAAATACGCAACATATTAGTCCAGTTATTACCTGAAGACGATTGTGGATCGAAACGTTGTGAAGTAACTTGGCTTGGAGTCTCTTAATTTATTTTTTTTTGTTTAATTGTTATATTTTTTACTTGTATTTTATTTAACTGTTATTTCATTTCAGAGTTTTTTTCGCTTAATATGATTGTTATTTTCAGCTATTAATTTTGATTTTTCATTTGTATTTGTTTCTTCAGAGATTTCATTTCATTTTACATAATATTAGACAATGAATGTCTGAACTAATCAAATTCAAATTTATCAGTCACACTATACACGTTATTTAATTAATTTCTATTAATTTTTTGAATATTATGGGTAGAATTTTAGTAAATGATTGTTTCAAATCAGATTTTGATCGACTTGCGGGTAAGTTGAACTCTCTATGGAAGTTTGGTTTGTTTTATTCGTCAAAAATGATCCAGAAAAATGTAATTATAGTTTCCTTAGCTGCCATAGTTTTCTGAGATGATCAGTATCATGCATGTGTGATAAAAATGAAAGTAATATAAGATGCTACGAATTACCAGATATTCCATGAAAATCCATGATGAACGTATTTGATATACATTATCAATTTCACTAAACAGTAAACTGTTGAGTGAAAAACTCACAATAAAGTATGCAAAATGTGTTTAACTTGCCTGTCTTTCTCAGCTTCATTTGCCAATGCATTTTTCTTTTATTCCAGGGACTGAGATGGAGCTGTGGCTCACTATGTCATGGCTGATACTAGGAGGACTAGCGCCGACTCCAGGTTCCGGAAACCCGGACGCCAAGCGCCTCTACGATGATCTTCTTTCCAATTACAACCGCCTCATCCGGCCAGTTGGCAATAATTCTGATAGACTCACCGTCAAGATGGGCCTCAAACTCTCACAACTCATCGATGTGGTATTAGTTTTTTTCCATGAAAAATTCCAAAATGATTGTGTCAAATATAATTTTTTGGTTCATTTTCCATTATCTGCAGGATTTTTGAAGATGCGGTAGGCATTTTCATCTTATAAGTTTTTATAAAGTCTACCGTAGTTGTAGACGAGTATGAAATCCTGCAGAACTATATCCAAAAACATGAGAAATAGATGTCTTATACTGGAACGATTCGAGTGAAATTGATCTGTGAAACATGTGTTACGGTTTTGTAAACTGTTATGTAAATATCTAATAATGAAGTTTTGCTCAGATACAACTTTATCCGTTCGTGAATATTTAAATTCTCAGGTTAGGTAAGCCAAATCGAAGCGAGTAGGTCTATTCGACCTTCCTCTACAACCTGCGAGTGTTCATTGTAGCTGACACCAATTCAAACTCCACCAAAATGATCTAATTATTACCCAAAGCAGACAAGCAGTTTATTTGGTAATAGTGAAACGTTGCTATACATTGAAAACCTGATGCAGGCAACGGCGGGGAAGACACAAAGTATAAATACTCTCTGGAGGGTCTTCGTGTTCCAAATAGAATGGGTATCCTGAGTCTCACAACAATACCAATTTCTTCATATGATGATACAGAAGAACGTAAGTCGGCCTGTCAGACGACGTAAGTCACCTTTCTCTAGGAAAACTTCGCTAATAAGATCGACAAAAGACTCAATTCCCGAAAGTTGCAAAGCTGTCCTTCGACATCGACCTTGGTACAAAGTTTGTTCTCTTCCTTTCACTGCAGCTTTCAGTGCAAGACAACTTATTGCATTGGGTATCGTCGATTTATCTTTGATTTTAGAGGATTGAGTCTTCTGTCGATCCCATGTGTGGCATCTTCGTAAAGGGAGCTATAATCACCTCCACTTTAAGGTTTCATTTGTCATTTCGAGGACAGGTGACTGGTTCAGTTTTGAATGCTGACCGTCTAGTGTCTCTCTCCAGAAAGACGTGTCAAGGAGTAGGTCCGAAATATTTTCAACGGCCACTGACACTGGTCATTGTACATCGGAAATATCCAGACAAGCCTGTATCCGTCTACTTGCCTTTGGGCACCAATACCCCAAATGTTCTTTGAAGCATGTTATCTTGCCATGTGGGCAAACCCTGGTGATCTTGGATCTAATAGCGCCAATTTGAAGAGTCTAGATCTCTTCTGTGAGTATGGTATATATTTAGACAGTAATGGTGGTTTCTATGCCGTTTTTACTCATAGGTCGCATCTTCGTAGAGGGAGGTATAATCACCTTCACTTTCAGGTTTGTCCTTTTGAGTAATTCAAGTGACACTTGAGGGATTCACCCTGGCACCACTGATGAGAACTTGACGGATCGAAACAGTGTTGGATCCCAAGTTCATCTGGCAGTCAATTATTTGGTGACTTTCTTTGAGCAGGCTTGTTAGACAACGTAGGCCATCCCTGCTGTAGTCTAAAAATTTATTATTTGGTGACAGTTCAGGTATTGAGTGTGTGTTTGGCAAAACCTAAAGTGATAAAAGCGACAGATTTTGCTCCAATTGAACCGCTTGCAGTGCCTTTTACTGCCAGGCAGTCTGCAGTTTCATAATCTTTCAGGCTAGTGTGGCCAGGAATCCATAGCAGAACCAATTTGTTACTCCTATTCAGGAGAGCTTTTTTTGTCAGTTCAATACCAACTTGGCGAAATATCTCCAAAGCCTTCCAGCTGATCAATGTTTTTAAAGATTATGTGTGATGACACATAAATCAATGACGTAAATTCCTGCCGGAAATACGGCCGAATACGCTCTGAGCAGCTTTGTCCTGGGTCTGAGGGTGTACACCCTTGCTTCACATGAGCCTGGTTTATACAATTGGCAATATGCACAGTTTTGTATGTTGATCACTCTTCAGAGAGATACGTCAAGGGATAAGTCCAAAATGATTTCCATGGCCACTGGCACTGGATACATCGGAAGTACAAACCTGTCTCTGCCTGCCTGCCTTCGAGCACCAATTATATACATTATCAAGTATTCCTTGGAGAGTGTCATCTTGCCTTGTGGGCAAACCCTGGTGATCTAGGATCTGATGGCTCCATCTTGAAGATGTGAATATGGTATATATCTAGGAAGTAATAGTCGTGTTCAAGCCGTTTTAAGCCAAAGCTGACCGAATAGATTGAGGAAGTGCCTTGTTAATTGCTCCACCAATATCAATAATTAAGACCATCGCACTTTCTTTATCATTGTAGGATTGGTTGATTATCTCTACAAGGTAATGTAGTGCCAAATCCTACGGTTGGCCAGTTTGATAAGCGTGCTGGTGGTTGTTCCTTGCAAGTCCTTTCAATAAGGAAAATGTTGAGCTAATTGATATTACCCATTTGAGATGTGGTCTTGACACTCACTTCATGTATATATAGCTGCTCTGCAAGTTTCTAGGCTTACTTGAAATGATTATGGATTTTCAAAAGAAGCAATGCCAATGATATTGGCAAGGTTATTAAAATAATGTAAGAGAGCCCTGACATAGTGCTTGTCTATTGAATAATCTCTTTCCATCTATTCTTTATTGTTATGCAATGCTATATTCTCGCTTTCATTGAAAAGTTTCCTTAGAATAATTTCAAAAATTTCAAATTATAAAAATTGTGCTAACGGTTTCCCAGCGAAAAAGATATAGATTTCCTTATCACAAAGGTGCATTAAATCAAACTGGTAAATAACCAAGATGGCTATGTATTTTCGACTCTCCTGAGCTAACACAATAAATTGCTCTTGCAATAAATTTCGTAGACAAACGGTTCAATTTGTTTCCATGTAAGTGTTCCATAAATAATTGTCTTTCCTCATGAGACCACTTCTGGAAACTATAGGTCTATCCGAAAATAGGTCATCTATCATGATTCCATCTGATGTGATATAAAGCCAATGGCGATGGAATGATAGTACATTATCTCATGTATGAAGCCTCTCTGAGAATAGAATGAAAATATGTTGGATATAAAATTGAATATCAAGCAGAGAAACTGTTTCATTTATTGAACTGTGTATTTTTCTTTCAGAATAAGGTTTAGAGTAAAATCTCAATAGAAAACATTTCAAACTAATTTCATAAACTACATCTTACGATTTGATATCAAAAAAGTTTATTTGAAAAAATATGACATGTTTCACTAATAAAGCAGCTTTTTCGTATTGAATAATTTTATTAATTTTTCCTATGTGTTCGACAATGCGTCGATTTATTTGGATTCATATTTCAATCAGCCTATTTTATTATACTCATCATCAATTTTTTTTGTAACTAGAATCTCAAGAACCAAATAATGACCACCAACGTTTGGGTTGAGCAGGTAATAAAACATAGTTAGGAAACAAGTTGCAAATAACCTTGTGAAGCAGTAAATTTTCAGGAATGGAACGATTATAAACTAAAATGGAATCCTGATGACTACGGTGGAGTTGAGACCCTCCATGTTCCCTCTGAACACATATGGCTTCCAGATATCGTCCTGTATAATAAGTGAGTGTAATCAATGTTTTCACATATTGTCAGTGGACACGCTTGAAGACTAGCCAATCAATTCAGGCCAAGCAACTTATCTACACTGTAGTGGAATGGACTGACACCCATCAGAGAACAACTACTCTCCTGGTTAATACTACGAAGGGCGTTGGATTATATATGTTAGTGTCAGTGCAGGATTCTCCACAGAAAAACAAATGTTGCATATTCTTCTGGCGATACAACTGCCGGAATAGGTTTTTAATTATTGGAACAGGCACACTGTTCAGACCTGCTTCGGGCTATTTAGCCTCTAGTCAGTGAAAGATAGTGTCCTACATCAACACGAAGTCGAAGATTTCCCATAATTGAAAATCAAATTATTTCAGAGTATGATACCTCGAACAAAGCTGAAGCGAACGATAAACAACATTTCTCCCAATGCCCCTTCTGCCTGTAGACGAGGTACTAACCAACTGCGTATTCAAATGGCCTAATTGCTCGTATAACGAAAAAATTTTCACATATAGAAAGTGACGAGTGCATTGGGTTAGGAAGTGGGGGTTGAGCAAATCGGCCATCGGATGCCTGCTTCCACGTAGCCCCGCTGGATACGGGAATGACAGAATCACTTGTAGTTGTGTTATTCCTTAACGGAATGGCATCCCAACGATGGCTTGATCCTAAGGTGTGTGTATCGGTGCCAAGAAGATGAATAACACTGAGGTTATGCGGGGTTCTGCCGTGATTGACCTTCTTTCCCTAGCTACTTGTAGGACTTTTATGGACAAAGTAAACTCAAAAATTCTTTCTGACGCTGAGTCTACAGAGGAGATGGATGTCGAGCTTACGACTACAACTGACCTACCTGTAAATTTAGATCAGGAATGAGAGCTTCTGAACTCTCCAACTCCTGATCCAATAACTGAACCTTAAAAAAAGATTTGGTGGTGCAGCCAGGAAACGACTGACTTGTCTCCTCAAGAGCGGGGTACCTTATGAAACCGCCTTGCACCAAATTCTTGAGCGGCGTATGCGGCGTACGCAGAATCTGTCTCAAGTGGAGGAACAAACCTTTCATGAGCAAGTTAGCAAACGTTCGGGCTCAAAAGATGATTTACCAAAACCAGAGGCAAAAAAACCCTGCACGGTTGAATCTAAGGCATCTTCAGGTGTAACTGACGTGCAAAAACCCTCATATGTGAAGGTTGTCGCGGGTATCAAGGTGTGAATCTTGCACCTTCACTATCCGACTACATCATTAACGATGAAACAGCAGAGCATATACTTTGTGCCTGCACCGCTGGGACCGAATCAGGTTATTAGAGTTCGGCAGAGCCGTACCCTTACCATCTGACCTGAAAGACAACACACCATACAAACTAATTGGCTTCGTTAAGAAGCTGGGTTTATTTAGTCGATTGTGAATAGGAGGTTTGAGCCACAATAAACCCTTGCGGGTTGCGGTGGAGGGTCGAATAGTTGTATCGTCAAAAGCTAATGCAGAAATTGCTTCTGTGAAGGATCCTGCACTCACACCTGTCAGATATAATCCAACGCCCTTCGTGGTATTAGCCAGGGGAGTAGTTGTTTTGTCTCAGTCCATCAACCTACTGTATAAGTGAGTTGGGACTGGCCTGAACGAATTGTTTTTATAGATAATTTGTGATTGTTATTCCTTGAAATTGAGAGATTGGAAGAATATGACGCTTTTATTTTTTATTCACAAATAATAT
>WOGO01008172.1:0-10768 GCA_015342085.1 Leptinotarsa defecta
CTATATAAAACATCGGACATGACCCACACGATAATTTATACACTCCTGATTTTTCTGAAACTGAACTTTTATCTTTGTTATTTTTAATGTGCATGCCTAAGTTGTTGTTGGTTTTGAAAGCAATCTTTACACTTTTGCTGTGCAGAAAATCTGAAATATTTGTAGTGGGTTGGCCTAAGTTCAAAACGTTTCTGAAAGAAAATAACTAGTATTTAATGAGGATGCCAGAACTTGACCATAAATATAAAATCTCAACAACCCCTATATTTTTTTTCAAACCAATGAAAATAAACGACATTATGAAACAAAAATAAACCTTAATGTATTCATTGAATCCAGCCTCCATGTCTCCTTTTTAACTGGGCTATTCAGGAAACGAAATAATATATTGTAACTACTCTGGGTACGAATGGATAAGAGTTAACAGACGTTGAAAACTTCGGCAGTATCGCGTCTCTGTGAGTAAAAAAGTTTATAACTTGTCATTCCCTCGAGGATAGTACACCAGGAAAATGTGGAGAGCATTTTTCAATTTATGTTCGTTATTCTTAGAAGAGCAGCAAGAGCTCAAATCTTCAAAATAACTGGATTTACTGTTAAAAAAATGAATTTCTGATACATTCACCAAAACTATTTATATTCACTATTAGACTATGAATGCTAGATCTTCGTTGCTTTATAAAAGCAGACAAGGCTCCAGCCTAGTCAGGAAATGATGGGTTGTTATGAAGTTTGGATCATCGTCGTTGGCATATGATAGAAAAGGAGTGGGACTCCTTGTCGAACACTGAACTTTGAAATTTAATTAATTGTAAATGTATGTACGTTATATAAAAGCTTGTAAGTAATTATAAGGAGATATTGTCTCTGTAGCCGGACAGTTCCGACGGTTTTAGCACCTGCTGACCATATAAATTTGAGTTTAGATATAGATGCGAGCACAAAGTAATATTATTCCAAGAGGATGAAAATGAGATATTTAGCCGTGTATCTGTTGTTTACTCAACAATTCGTTTGAACAGTTTGTGGAATACGTGTAGTCTGGTTGTTGTGTTGAAATGCGTTTTTATGTCAACCAGTTGTCGCCGCCCTACGAACGCAGTATTCAGGAGTCGAAAATTGTGCGAGTTTATACCTTTCAAAGTTCTATTCCAAGCGCAGGGGTTAAACCATCGAAATGCAGTGAAATTCGAAATTCGCACCATTGGAATAGAAGCAACGATGCGGTCGAATAAAAAACAAAACGAATTAGTCACGCCAATTAATCGGCTGTCATCCAACGTATTTGATCCCTTCATTATTTATTGTTACACTTTGTGGATATCTTGTTTCAAAAGCGACGAAAAATTGGGATTGTAGTAAGAAAGAAAAATAAACAATGAAATCCAAATGATGCATAGTACCACGCGGTCGCATTTCCAGCTAGCCTTCAGATTGGTCTCTCCAGGTATTGATAGAACTGTAGAAACTGTCCGGCTACTGTGAACAATATAGTTATTCAGGAAACAAAACGTAAATCTCAACTTTTATACTGTAGAGATTTCCGAAAGTTTCGCCAATAACTACGATGGGCATCTTCAGCGGTTTCGGTTGGTTTCCGCGTTTTGCCGTGATCTTCTTTGGTTATAATGGAGAGTATAACCAAAGCTTCATAACAGCTCTACAAACTCGAGGGGAACCACGGCAAAGCTTCGTGTGCTGTCGAGTGAGTAGAAAAAAATTCTTCAATGGTATTGAAAACCGATTATTTGCAAAGCGATTCGATCATGAAAATGAAACGCCTGCTTTGAGTGCTTGTTAGGCTATAGACAACGACTCAGAAAAAATCAAAGAAGTCACTCAATATTATCATATTGAGGAGAAGTGATCCAGCCATCTTAGTCAAAATTAGATGAGTATCTCGGAATTTGAGATACCCAACCATAAACTTGTATAAACTTGTATTTTACATCCTTGAGGTTGTCTCAGAACTTAAAAATGGTAGGGTATATGCGACTATTGATATTAAGGTCAAATTTTTTGCAGATTTTTTGCAAATATATCATTTCCTATGGGTTTTTTGCTTTTTTGTATCCATCATCAATATTGTAGAGGATTGAATTCCCTACAACTTTTATTTCAAAAAAATTCTCATATGTTGGATCGTTTTCGAGATAGAGGGTCGGAACTCCATTCAAGGTCAACCGATCATCAAATAGTTTTATTTATTATTGAATACTACATTATATTTGATTTATTTTTTTCATTACTCAAATATCTATACATTCAATAGCAACAATAACTTTATGAAAAATGCGTCAGGTCTACAAAATTGTATAAACCTGTGCAGTTTTAAAATATTACATCAATAAGTGAAGCAGCTCCTCTGGGTTGGGCTACCTATCGGGCGCGTTCCCAGGTGGGGGATAGGGAAACCGCCAGGGGATTGGAGGCCCTGTCCGGGAAGCCAATGTGGCCTTACGGACGGGGTCGCCGGACTCCTGATCAGTGGCAGAAATAAGTAAGGTGAGGGGAACTAAAACCCCCCAAAAGCCTTTGTAAAATATGCCACCGTGGACTAGCCTACCCAAGCTGAGGAATCGTGCCGACAGTTGAATGGCCGCAGGGTGATATGCGGTCACGAATGATCTCCTTGGGGAACTGGGTGAAACCTCATTGTAATCAGCCTACCTCTGGTAAGGCGGGGCTCTGCCAGAGGTGACCAACTCTTCCCTTGATACTCGTGGCGACACACATGAATGAAACAACAAAAACCAATCCCAAAGCTGGGGATGAACAGAAATGTCCACCTCAATCTACCGCTTGAAATGATGCTGGACATAGCAGCTCACCTCCAACAGCAAAGAACTTCCTGCGGCAGACACCAAGAGCTCCGCCTTGAGTAAAGGCAATGAACCGGCTGCCCCTGCAGGAAAGCTTCCTCACCTATCCACCTTCATGGAGGGAACCCCAAGAAGGTTGAAGAAGCCGCGCAACGACAGACATATCGCTGCTCCTTCCAAAACCTTCGTGGTGGCCACCGTGAGAAACCTCAACGTTGCCAAAGAGAGTGTGTGTTCGGCGAGTCTTTGCCTACACCTGCCAATATTGGGGAGATGTCTGCTAGTAACCTGTTCACCTTCCTGGAAAGGACAGGATGGACGATGACCTAGGAGGACAACTCCTCAGGAGGATGTACAATGGGTCACATATGGCCTAAGTGCTGTGAGTCTACACTCACCCTTCCTACTGTACAGATACGAGTTCACTATCAAGTTCATACTTGTTTGGGGCATAATTCAGAACCTCAGGAATGGTGTTGGACATTAAGTAACGAATTCCTGAAATTTTGGCACCTGCTCCAGAGGAATTGCTCAACGCAATATTCTGCAAGAGGGATTGTGGTTCGTGATGTGGATGTAGGAAATCGGGGTTACAGTGCTCTATAGCTTGTGGTCAGTGTAATGGACGAGCTTGTCGCAATACTTCACTATCTCAGAGCGATGTCAATGAAGACGGAACCTTTGATCCCGAAATCATGGAAGACCTGGAGACAGGTCTTCGACAGGTCTTCGATAATGGAGAAAACTTTGAAATAGTACAGCAGTCGAAAGCGATGATGATGATGAAGAAGAAGGTAATTAAAATTATAAGTTGTAGTTTATCGATTTTCCAATAAATTTTTTTTCATTTTCACATTCATAAATGTATGGAATGAGAAATCGTTGGAATAGATGAAATTACAATAGAAATAATTTTAAGTTTGTTCCTCAACAATTCTATAAATACATGGGCAGGTTAAGTGTTGTTGAATGAAATGATACTTAATTCAAAAATAGATACGTTAGTGAAATAGTTATTGAATATAATATTTATCAATAATTAATACACCTTATACGGCGTGAATTATGCTCTAACCGCGCGCTTTTTGCTCTATTTCGAAAATGATTCAACGTATGAAAAAAATTTTGAGACAAAACTTGAAGAAAATTCATTCTTTCATAATATTTATAATGGATACAAATCCCGAAAAACCCATAGGAAACAAGATATTTGCAAAAAAACATATTTTGTAACCTTTGTGACCTTTGATCTAGCATACATAGGTTTTGAGACAACTTTCAGCATGTCCAAATACAAGTTTATACAATTTCATAGATGGATATCCCAAATTCCGAAATGTACTCACCAAGATGACTGGACTAAAAGGAAGCTGGACACGGAAAGAACTGTTTGACTTCAACAATATGAATACAAAAATTTCACGACTCACCATCTCCAAACTTTCTACATTAACTTCTGTCGTCTCAGCTGAGGCCCCAAACAAATAACTTCCAATTTCGAATGCAATATTTGACTTTGATCTGAAGCTTCATAATGAAATGGATTCCGGATGTTTGAAAATTTAAAGTGTTTCACGGTTACAAAGGCACGTTTTCGAATGAATATTAACGAGAAATTATGTTATCCAGACAAATTCTGATGACACTGCCATAGTAGTCCAGAATTAAAATTTCCAAATGGATTATTGGATAACGATCAAAAGATGGTGAGCGATTTGTAGAGTAAGGATTAATCCCGTTACTTGGATCGGAGAAGTTTCCTGTGCTAATCAAGTTTTCATTGACATTGAATTAAGAATTCCAGTAATTAGCTGAATCAACCAATTGTTGGAAGTACACGAAACTCTGAATGAATCAACTCAATTTTCAGTTTAGTGTCGGAATTTTCGATTCAACAATTAACGAACGATTTTGAGTAGACTAAGTCAATATTCTTCGAAAAATGAGGCGGGTTTAGATTTGACTGTATTGATTTCTATTTGAGAGAAATAACGAATGTTTCGGTGCGATTGATGGTGGTGATAAATATCAGATGTTCAGATTTTCGTTATTTAGAAGAAGTGTTGACATATGTCAAATCTATGAGTATTGACAATGAAACAAAAAATGTATTCAACTTTCAAAGAAACGTCAAAAAAATAACTACAATAGAAACTCTTCAAAAAGATATGTAGTATATAAGTTTTTGCCCGCGGCTTCGCCTGCGTAGAATTTGATTTGTTACATCAAGTATCGTGACAGACCATTTCGAACATATAGTTACAATATTTTTTATTAACTCAAAATTTCAGGTTCCCAACTTCAAAATTGACGTAATTCAACACAATCTTTGAATCCTAAGTCTCCCTCTTAGGGGTGGAAATTCCTGAGTCCGTTTCTTGAAGATAATTTACGCTACAAAAGCTACCCACTTATACAATAATGAGTAGAATCAGCAAAAAAACTGATAGGATCAAAATGGAATACATTGGTGGGATAGCCAATATTGGCTATCCCACCAAACCTACTCGGACTAATATTATAAATGCGTAAAATTTTTGAGGATGGATGAATTTAATGTATGTATTTACACACCTAAACAGTTCAATGGATCCCAATATAAGTTGGTCTATAGATAGATCATGACCTGGAATAACACATAGGGTAGGTTCACACGCTGATGCGGGTAAAACAGCGGCAGGCAGCTAGTATTGTATAAGTGGGTACCTATCGATTAACTAACATTCTTATATCAACGTACAGTCGAAGATACTGAGCCAAAAATCTTGAAGTTTGCAAGTAGGTTCTTTGAATAGCGTAAATGAGCATCAAGAAAGGGAATCAGGAATTTCCACCTACAACAGGTAAAAAGAGGGTTTCAAAGATTGAACATATCGTCAGTTTTGAAGTTGGAAACCTAAAGTTTTGAGTTAATAGAAAATACAGTAATTTGTTTAAAATGGTCTGTTACGGAATTTAATGTGACAAACCAAGTTCTGTTTTACTCTGCATTAGATTGATTTGTGTAATTAGCAATGTGCACAAGTCTATTACAGTCCATCTAGCCTTTCTCTCCAGAAAAACGTTAAGAGGAGGTAGATATAGAAGGACCTCCATGACCGCTGACGTTGTGGTACTGATGGCACCACTGATGGCCAGATAAACCTGTCTCTGTAAGTTCGCCTGAGCTGTCTTCTGTAAAGCCTTCGGGCACCAGGCAATCATCACATATATTCAATGGATTTGTTTGGGAACTAAACCCCAAATTTTACCACAAAGTCAGACTGTCTCTATGGACATGTCGAAGGAAGTGAGCGTTCCAGTTGAGTTTTTTATCAAGGTGTTACTTTTTTTCTTTTTTTCTTTGTGAGTTTCAAACATTTTTTGCTCAATGATGGAGAAATAGAAATAGTTTTTTCCATAAGAAGAGTACTATGTGGAAAAAATTGTGATCTGAAATGTAATATTCGAAAATATGAAAGAGCTAATTTGAATGAATTCCATACCTCGTTTATTTTGTTATTTCTTCTTCTCGATTTCTGTTAAACCATTTTTGAACAATGGAATTCCATTGAGTGAAAAGTATGATCATCAAGGTCACACCTATTCACAATCGACCAAATAAACCCAGCTCCTTAACGTATTGGTATCAATCACATTTGTTTTCGAAACTGATAATAATAATAAGGATGTTTATTTTTCAATGATTTGAAAAGAGTATTAGAACAATAGATAGAAATAGAATAGAAAATAAACATGATAAGCTGATAATAATATATACTCATATCTATACAAAAATAGGCATAAGGGAAGAACTGCATGTGCAAACATAATAATTTACTAATGTGAATGCGTTTAGAAAAAGTTCTTTTCAGTTATATTGGTTTAGACTAGTCCGGTTCAGTTTGACATATTCGAGAATTGGGGTTTCGTCATACTTCGGATAGAGATAAGTAAATAGTCTTTTATGTGGGTAATAATATTTGTGTAACGTAGAGCGTGATCATGATTTTATTACAAAAATTTCAAATCGGTGAGATCATCAAAAAGTTTTCTCTCGGTGGTTGTTATCCACATTGTAAGATGATGCTTGAATGTCTTGTAATGTTGCATGGTCTTGAAACTGTACGGTAGTAAATTGTATAACTTGGGTGCAAGAAATTCAACGGATCGTTGTCCGATAGTTTTTCCTTGGTTTGGCACGATTGTGGATTGCTTTTTTATTCAGAGTTTCGAAAGCGTGTACAATGGGATGTATTTTTATGGATATTTGTCAATATTCGACGACAGAACAATTGTTTTACATCGAAAAGAGAGTTTTTTGAGTATAGCGGGTCACTGAAATACCTTATGTTTTTTTAATTATTCGCCACACCTCCCCAACCACAGATTCCATAACTCAGCTGTGATAGTACGAGTGCAAAATATACTGTTTTCTGATTTTTCGTATTCAGGAATTCAGCAAGGTATCTGAACTTACTCAGTAGACCCTCAATTCATTTTTTACATCCTTCATGTGATGGTATTATCTCAAATGTCTGTTTATTATTTTGCCCAGATACTTTGCTCGTCCTTTTTCATTTCATTTTACAAGTGTCCGCCCTCTGTTGGAGACTTACTGCATCTCATCATTACTATAGAATGTAAGACCTCAAACTAATGCTCCAACTTTATTATGTTGTTTGAGAGGAATTTTACGCCGTCTTCGTGCGCCGTCTGTTAAAGATTTATAATACTAGTGACTAGAACTTAAAAAAAAGTATTTTTGACAATAAAATCGGACTAAAAAGTGAAAAATAAATATAGTTTCAAAAAACTAAAAAACATGCTTTTAAAGAACATCGAACTAAAAAGTTAAAAATTTTTTTTTTAATAAGCTTAAAACAATAACGGAACAAAAAATACTACTATTATTGTGAAAAAAGCGTGGGCGCTTGGTGCCATATTTTTATTTATCAAGCGCACGTCACTTTTTTCACAATAATACTAGTATTTTTCGTTCGTTATTGTTTTAAGCTTATTAAAAAAATATTTGAAACTTTCAGTTCGATGTTCTTCAAAAGCGTGATTTTCAGTTTTTTCAAACTATATTTATTTTTTTTGCTGTTAATGAGTCTTATTAAGTCTTCGACGCCTGTTCCATATTTTTACTGGTGAATTTATATAAAAAAAAATTATATATGATAAATACCTACCTATTCTATTCGTATCACAGTGTTATTATGTTGTATATATATTTTTAGTTACCATATGTACATACTATACCACAGTGACAAATAAATAAATAAATATATAAGAGCTTCGCCGGGTATGTCTTTACTGCACGTCATGCGTTTTGCGTTTTTTTGAAACTGTTTAGTAAAAATCCCACAATGAAGTGTTTCGTGAATGGAAACTTTCTGTTGAATTCAATAATTGTGACTGAAATTACCATTATTCTTTCTTTCGTAGTCGTTTCTCTTTCCAACTAAAATAACCGTCTGAATTAAGTACTTGGATAACAACCATCACTTTGTTACCCTTTGATGTAAAAGAGTCATGAAATGCAGTTCCAGTTTTTCGAAAAAATGATGAAGATAATTTGTAATAATGAGTGAACATAAATAATACCAAGAACGTAAATCATTACACAAAAACCGCGTAAACTGTCAAGACTCCAGGATTTTCCTGATCGCCGTTGGACTGATCGATTATTCAAATGGGAGTAATAATAACACAGTGACAGCTTAGTCTGTAGTAATCCTTGCTTAGATTAATCACTCCGCCAAGGAACGGTTAATTTGCATTTAGTAGTCGGTACATTGAAAACCCCCTTTCACACTTTCTCATCTTGTCAAGTCGTCGACACTTTTTTGTTCGCGTCGTCTACTGAAAGATTCGGGTAAACAACTGGAGTTCTGCGGAACGCTGTGGAAGGTTGATGTGAATGCAAATGTCGCAAAAAAATAGTGAAATGTGGCCTACATAAACACTGGAGAAAAATTAATACCGTTACACCCAAGTCTTTCAGTTGAATCATGCAGTTTACATTCTAATTATGAAGAGACATCTAACATAACTTGTAGTCGACTGAATTGGAGGTTAGCCAATAAAAATCAATTTAAACGAATACGATAATACTTCATTATGGAAGTTTATTGTAATGAATACGCTTGAAGAAGCTATTGTATAGGAGAAACGTGTTTCACTTTTGTGAACCATTTAATGAAAATTTTATTAACAAATGTTATTAATTGTACCAGTCTGCCAGACCGAAGTTCAATAACATATCCATATAACTAGGTACTACCACCAAAATTGAAATTGTCGAGTATAAATTCATTCAGAATCAGGACAAAAACTTTTGACGCATTGCATTCATTCCACAGATAAATACATTGGAAATTTCATTGTAGGGAATAAAATTCGTCTCGCCCAATTTTCCATTATTATGTTATCTTCTATGGTTTCCATATTTTGGTAATATTCTTCAAAAATTACAATATTTTACACTACATGTGTAAACAATTTGGGATTTTACGATCAGTTATATGTTATAGTGTAGTATTTGGTGAGATTGTTATTTTTAATGTAATTAAATGTACAAAAATCGAAATGAGTATTATTCAGAATTTTGGAACACAAAAAAATACAATTCATAAAATATAATTAAACAAATTTTCTTCCATATTGCATCCCAAATATGCTAATCCAGTTCTGAAATGCGACTACACTTTTTTGCATATTTCTGTTTTTCATTTTCTTTATCTCGGTAAACATATTTCCTTTCACTGAAATTTTCTCCCACAAAATACTGCTGGGGTCTCACTACTTCTTTCATGCCTATTATCATTTGTCATCCATTCTTCTCTTTTTATTCAAGGACAGAACAGAAGCACTACAGGAAACTTCCTTAAGGCGCCTGTGCAAAAGTAGCGATATTCATTGGATTTGAATCGCTGGAGATTAAATTCATTTGAAAAAACGTTCTCCGGAAGTTCATTCCATATAAACGCAGTTCTCCAGATGAAAGAGTTCTTGAACAGTGGTGTTCGAGGTGTACTGAGTTGAACTTCAAAACGATGAGCAACCACAGTCCGTCGCGTATTTCTGATATATACCGCCTTTGGTAGAATCACATGTGCAAAGTCATTTGAACACTTTCCTTGGAAGTATCTAAAGAGAGAAAAATCTCCTACCTTTCTTCAATGTTCCAGGCTATCAAGGTTGCACATGATGTTCGCGTCTACAATCAGGCGGATGGTTTTTTCCTGGATAGAATCCAGCAGTTTCAGGGTATGCTCAGAGGTGGAGCTCCATACATGAGAACAATACTTCAAATAAGGTCTATTCTGAGCTTTGTAAAGCATCAAAAGTTGCTGAGGTGAGTACAGTTTTCTAGCTCGGAACAGTGTTTCAAGTTTTTGACTAGCAGCCTTCGCAATTCCAGCGACATATTGGTGTCCATTTCAACCCCAAACAAACTTATCGAAACAGAAAGTGGAATTGTCTGATCTGACCTGACATCTATAAAAGAGTGACTAACTTTTCTTCGATGTTACAGACTGTCAAGGTTGCAAGTCTCCAATCAAGGGGGATAGCTCTTTTCTGCATTGAATCCAGCAGCTTTAGGGTATGCTTAGGGGCGGAGCTCCATACAATACTCCAAAGAAGGTATAATCTGAGCTTTATAAAGCATCAAAAGTTGCTGAGGTGTGTACAGTTTACTGGTTCGGAACGGTGTTCCAAGATATCGAGAAGCAGCCTTTGCAATTCCAGATACATGATTGTGCAGAAACATCTTTTCAGAGAAAACCAATGCCTGTGTTTTTGTGGCATTAAATTGGTTAGTTCCCTCTCTTGCTACTGGTGAAGATGTGCATTCGTAACCTATGTCCTCTATTCCAACTAGTCTAATCAATAAGTTCAAAAACATGAAAAATAGAGATAAAGGTCCTAAAAATATGAGCGGTAGCTCATTCAATTAG
>WOGO01008173.1:0-10768 GCA_015342085.1 Leptinotarsa defecta
ATCCTTGTTTTTTTGTATCAAGATGGAGTAGTAGAAAGCCAAAAACTTTCTTTCTCAAAAATTAATCACTCCTAAAAATATAACCCCTTCAATTAAAAAAAATATCGTTTTGGTTGCGCAAAAGCAAACAAAAACACATCTTGAAACATGACAATTTCTGTCGCTAATTCAAATCGTGTGGCGCCCACTTTTTGTGCTTTCTGACATTTTCAATACATTTTAAGCCATCAAAAATGGTACGAAGTCCATCCCATACACTGTGATGGGTCAGTCTCCACTGGGGTCCTAGAAACGAAATTTCGTGTCGAACAGTGGATTCCTCAACACTATCAATTTCAAATGTCTGGTTACTTTTCAAGGCTGTTTTGACAGCGCTTTGTTTGGCCTAAAGTTGGTCGAAAATTGCTCAACTAGATCAGATATAAATAAGCTGAGAGAATTTGGTAGAAAATTAATAGCGTCAATATATGGAGTACAAAATCCACTGAATATATACCACGAAACACTGAATTCAATATTTATTGCGATATGTGGTCGGTCGGTAGCCAAGCGGTTCGGCGTGGGTGCTTTGTTCACTCACTCGAATTGACTGCCGTGTTGGTCGGTGGTTCAAGCCCTAGTATGAACGATTGATCTTAACTTGCTATCATCCAACCCGTGTTAGGAGTCACACGTTAAAAGGTAAGGCCTCGTTAATCCTTATCTCGCACAAGGTTCGACGTCTGAGGGTTGTCGTTCGTAGGGGTGCGACAGCTGGTTAACGGAAAAACAGACTTTAAACAGATTTTAAAAACATATGAAATTAAAACGGAAAAAACTTTGAAAAAACCTAAATTTAATATCATTATCAAATATGAAAAACGAGAAATGAAACTTCTTATGTTTTTATACCACTTGTATTATCAAATATCTCTCCAGCTTCCAGAACAAGATTCCACTTTGAAACCTGTAATGGTATGGATCCATGGAGGAGGTTTTTTCTTGGGTTCAAATAGTACAAAACTTTACGGCCCTGAATATATAATTACCAAAGATGTCGTGCTTGTAACAATCAACTATCGTCTAGGATTCTGTGGCTTTCTGACTTTGAAAGATTCTTCATTGGAAGTACCTGGAAATGCTGGATTGAAAGATCAAGTGTTGGCACTGAAGTGGGTAGAAAGAAATATAAAACACTTCAATGGCGATCCAAATAATGTAACTATTTTCGGTAAGTGAATTATTTGGAAGAAAATCTATTATTTTTTGTTATTGTTCCTTTCCCTGACCTATCTGAAGAAAGACAAATGCATGCGTGTTACTTAATTTTGATATAAAGTACAACGTTTATCAATTCTATAGTCTCAAATCATCTGAAAAGTTTTTTTATATAAACTGATTGTTAAGGGGATATTCAGTAGGGTGGTGATTTTATGGATAATTGAGGGAGAAAACTGTGAAGGATTCATTTAAATGAGAATTTATTTTCAACTCCTATTTATTCTTTAACTATCAAGTTCAACTTTGCCAAACAACTTTTTGTTATCATTGTTATGAGTGGAATAGCTATATAGATCATTGATTTTTCTTGAGCCGAAATCTCTTAGTCCTGTTAATTTTTCAACGTCATTGACTACCTCTTTTAAACATATTTTATTCATTTTACACCTATTAAATGGTATTCACGGTGATGCCTCCCATATCTGTAGCAGGTTCCAAGTATAACATCACAACCTGCTTCAGATCCGGAAACACTATCCTAAGCAGCTTCACGAAAACCAGGCCATTAACCGCCAGCTGCGATTCCAAAAATTGCATTTACCGGATAACCTGCGAGTGCGAAGAATCCAACATCAGTGAAACTGAGAGGCCATTGAAAGTTAGCATTGCCGACTACAAGAAACACACATAGCGAGGAGACCAGCAAATTCGGAATAGCAGAGCATGATGGAACTCATCAACATGATGAGGTTCAAGTCATCACTCCTTGAACTTCACTGTTTAAGACCTCTTCCATTTGCGTTTATATGCAATAAACTTCCTGAGAACGTTTTTCCAGCGATTCATATCTGACGTAAATCGATACTTTCGCACAGACACCGCTCTTATAGCGCCTTCAGGATTTTCCTGTAGTGATTGTGTTCTGTTCTTAGACAAAAAAGAATACGCAACATATAGAAACCTATAATCAAGTTAAAAACGGCCAGTTCCCTCTAAAACCGGTGAAGCGGAGAGAGGTAAGAGGGGAAGGTGAAAGCACTCGAATGACCTATAAATAGAAAGGAATAGAAATAAATAGGAAATAGTAGAAATAAGTCCAGTCACTACCCCAAGACGATTGTGTATACTAACGATCGAAACGTCGTGAAATAACTTGGCTTGAAATTTTTCAATTTTTAATTTTCATTTCTTGTTGATTGTTCAATTTTCAATTGTTTTGTGTTTTTATTTCATTGTAGTTTCAGTTTCATTTTGCTTGATATAATTGTTATTTTGCAGCTAATCTTTATAATTTTATTGGTTCTTTTAAGGCTTTCAAATCATTTTATATCATATTAGATAATGAAAGTCCGAACTAATGGAATGCAAGCTTATGCTCCATATAATATCGTCTTTGAAATACGCGCTATGAAGATATTCTGTTCCGATAAACTTCACTCACATGTCATGTTTTTCTCCAACGTGTGTTTACTTATTGGTTAGAATCAGTTTACCTTTTTGACACTTGCATATAAATGTTGTTGATGTGTTCATTAGCTCACATAACACAGTTTTCTTTACTCATTTCAGCAACATTGCTGTAATTAAATTCGATGATCACTCATTGAGTATTTTCTGCTGAATTCATCGCATAATCATACAACAAAACCTCCGAGAAATTTAATTTCATCCATTTGAACTTTTCCATAAGTCAAGGTAGCTAGTGTCGTGTTTCGACACGTATATCTATATATAGAAATAAGGTGATCTAATAGAAACATGAAAGTATGACCTAAAAGGGTAAAAGTTAACACTGGATTTGGAAAAAAAAATTGAAAAAAGTATTTAGTCTTCCCCTGGTTAGATGTTTGTTTCAGCTCTAATGATCCATCAACTTGTGCTTTTGAAGTTACGCAAGTTAGTCTATCATCCATGGATGCATATATTCCTTTTTCAATGAAACGAACTTCTAGTGGCAAACCTTAATTCAACAAAAATTGCGAGCAAGCTGTCGCCTCCAAAAATCTTGCCTACCGGCAGTGGCGCGAAAATCCCAGTGCCGAAAACCAAACTAGGTGTTTTATCGCTCGAAACAGCTGCAAACTCAAAATAAAATTTGTCGCCCACTTGTCCGGCACAGCACAGCACGGAGCTGTCCGTCGCCTGATGGCGACGGGTAGTAGCATCGTCCACTTGTCCAGCTACAACCAGCATACTGAAGGTGCTGTTTGTTCGATTTCAAGGAAATTTCAGTTAACATCGAGGGCTGACAGAAACATATCTATCGCTAGCAGTTCTGACGAAGAAGTCGTCGAGGCCACGTTATTGAATGTAGAAGAAAATAGTCACAAAAAAGGGTGTGGGTCCATCCCATTAATCAAAAGAGGCCAAATCTGGAAGAGTTTTATCATCTTTTCAACGACCTCAATTTTTCCTCGTCTATTTTCATAGGTACCGTCCGACACCGTGCTGTCAACTGATGGAAAAGCGAAATAGAGACAGAAACTTCCCAGGCACGTTTGGACAAGTTGATGCTGTCAAGCGATGGCCGGCTACGCGCTCACTGGACTAGTCCTCACAGCACGTACCGTTATTTGCCGGACAGGATCAAGCTTATCGCCCACTTGTCCGGCACAGCACAGCACGGCCCGTTCCGTCAAAATATGGATAGGATTGGTACAATGAAAATGAATGGACAACCGCCCACTAGCCCGGCACGGCACAGCCAAGAGCGTCCGTCGCCGGCCAACGTCGGCCAGCATCATGTTATCCAAAAGTGCCTGAGAAGTTTCAGTCTTTCTGTTTTGTTATGTCATCAGTTGACAGCACATTGTCAGACGGTACCTATGAATATGGTCGAGGAAAAATTTCAAGTGAAATTCTCTTGAAATCGAACAAACAGCACCTTCAGTATGCTGGTTGTAGCTGGACAAGTGGGCGATACTACTACCCGTTGTCATCAGACGACGGACAGCGCCGTGCTGTGCTGTGCCGGACAAGTGAGCGACAAGATTCAGAGAGCTGGAATCCTTTCCGGTGGCGAAAGCTCTTGGCTGTGCCGTGCCGGGCTAGTGGGCGGTTGTCCATTCATTTTCATTGTTCCAATACTATATGTATTTTGACGGGACGGGCCGTGCTGTGCTATGCCGGACAAGTGGGCGACAAGCTTAAGGCAACGGATGGAAAACAAAACACAATATCTACCGAAAAGTGACAAAGACAAACAATGTTGAATTTCATTAATTCGGACTTCCATTGTCTAATACGATTCTGTTATGATTCGGAAATCTATGAATAGAATGAATAGCTAAAACATCATTTATATTAAGCAATGAAACGTGAAATAAAAATTCAAATGAAACGAATAAAATAATCAGGATACAAAATGGAAATGACCACAGAGTAAAAATGAATAAAACATATGCAAAACATTTAAAATATATTGGATGAACTATTCCTCCGAGAGATGACTATTTATGGGTCATTCGATCGCTTTCACCTATCCCCTCTTCCCTCTCCCCGCTCCGCCGGTTTAGCGATAGTTGACCATTTGGCGAGAGTTGTCCGTTTTTCGCTTGATTGAAGGATTTCATATGTTGCGTATCTCTTCGCTACCTTAGCTGAATGCGTCGTTGGGCAACATTTATGCAGCTTCTTTGAACTTCATCTTAAACCAGTGTTGGTCCCTCAGCTCGGGATAACTTGATGTTATGTTAATAGGTCCAAACATGCTCTGCTATTCCCTATTTGTTGGTTTCTCCTTGCTATGTATTTTTCTTGTGCTCGGCAATGCGGACTTTAGATGGCCTCTTAGTTTAACCGATATAGGATTTGCCGCACTCACAGGGTATCTGGTAAATGCAACTCTTGGAATCGCAGTCCGCGTTTGGTGGCCTGGTTTTCGTGAGGTTGCTACGGAAAGTGTTTCCGGATCTGGAGCACGTTCTGATGTTGTACTTGGACCCAATTCTTGTTATACTTTCTGACAATCCTCTGACATAGTTTGTTCCACCATCACTTTGGGGTAAACATCCCGTTGAAGATCTTTTTTGACGATATATCATCTCTTGGAGGAATAGTCCACTTATCACTTGAAGACGATTGTGGATACTAACAATCAAAACGTAGTGAAGTGACTTGGTTTGGAATCTTTTTCAATTCATTTTTTGATTTTTTGCCTAACTTTCATTTTATTACTTTTTACTGGCGTCATTTTCATTTTGTATCCTGATTATTTTATTCGTTTCATGATATTTTCTTTTCACGTTTCATTGCTTAACATAATTGATAGTTCAGCTATTCATTCTGATTTTATTTGTTCTTTCATAGATTCAGAGTCATAGTATTAGACAATGGAAGTCCGAACTAATGAAATTCACCATGAAAGATTGTTTCTTATTAGTCAGTAGGCTATGCTTGAAGACTGGCAGTAATCAAATCTGAAGAAATGAACTCGAATATACTTACACAGTAGGTTGAATGACCTGACGCCTATCATAAAACAACTACTCCCCTGGCTAATACCACGAAGGGCGTTGTGTAGGTATATTCGAGACTGGCTTGAACGTTTAAAATTCATTTCTTTAGATTTGTTAACTGCCAGTCTTCAAGCATAGCCCACTGACTAATAAGAAAGTTTTTCTTCCTTATTTAGAGGAATCGGGCAAATTTCGGATATGCAGTTGATTAGTACCTCTTCCAGTAGATGGAGTGACATTTTGTTGTTCGCTTCAACTTAGGAAGAGAAATGAAATACTCTGAAAGAATTCCGATTTTCATTTATGGAATATAATTGACTTTAGGTGGATTATGGCCACTATCTTGCACTGACGAGTGGATAAGGAGCCCGAAATCGGTCTGCAAGTGTGCCCGTTCCAAAATTGAATGTCGACTCTTTCAGTTGTATTGCCAATTGCATATGCAGGAAATTTTCTCTGAAGATTCCTGCACTGACGCCTGTCGGATATAATCCAACGCCTTTCGTGATGTGAGCCGGGGGAGTAGTTGTTTTCTGATAGGCGTCAGTCCATTCAACCTACTGTGTAGGCATATTCGAGACTGGCTTGAACGTTTCATTTCTTTAGATATGAAACATTGTTATACATATTATTACCTACTTTTCAAGAAAGTATAATTATATTTTCCATTGTTTCTTTTTGAAAAATAAATTCATAAGTTTATCGTTATGGATTAAAAACTACAGGACATAGTCATAAATCTATTCAAATCTTCTGTTGGACTAGACAGCGCTGTTTCTACCTATCATAGATAGGTCTCATTAGTGGTGCAAGATTAAATCTCAAATGTATTGGCGAACCCAATTGCTTTCGGAGTAAAAGTAAGTATCGATATCTCCCCTCATAAAGATTCCATCTGTGGTATCGGTAGAAAATTCAAACCATATTCATCACTACATATTATAAATCATAGTCGCCGTGTCTGTCTGTCTGTCTGAACGTGATTAAAAAATATTGAACGGATTCCACGTTTCCATACGGTTTCCAACGAGGACGTTCTGAGATATAACAAAACAATTCACTTCATATGTTCATCTTTTAACACCAAATAAATACGTCAGTTTCCTTAAGCATTTCAATAACTTAGTTAATCACTTTGGCGTTTGAAGTGGCATTTTTGTTTTGTGTTGTCTTAAGGCAGAAAGATACTAAATAGTTCAAAATTAAAATCGATAGTTTTGAACATACTTTTTTATTAAAAGTCATTATCATTAACTACAAGCATAAGTTTTTTGTACTAGCGACGTATATGTCACATTAGCTTGTAGCTAATATGACATATATGTTAGCTTGTAGCTAATGTGACATATATGTCGCTAGTGAAAGAAATCCTTTGTCCCGATAGCCCCTCATTCTTTATTTTGTTTAAGTAAGATGTTAGTTTTCTATTGATCCCATAGATGGCATCCCATAAGGAGAGATGTCCATTCTCACTTATAAATCTTCTGTTGTCGTTATAATTTTGGGCTCTGGTATCATCCAAATTTCAATGTATTCGATATAAACGTACAGTAAGTAATTAAATGATAATTTGTATTCACTTAATTTGGAATTATTTATATTCATTTAAAAAAAGTTATTTAGGAAACTAACTATTCAAAACAGGTGACATGAAATCAGTATAATCTTTCAATTATCACAAAACCAAGTCAGAAAAACTATGAAATAGATTATCTTTAACATAAAATATACAGACATCTACCAGTCAACGCCTGTCTAGCTCCAGTATGTTCTTTACATGGATTAGCAGTAACTACAGTGGAAGGTATAGGATCGACTAAGAGTAGACTTCACCCGGTTCAAGAACGAATCGCCAAAGCTCACGGTTCCCAATGTGGATTCTGCACCCCAGGCATCGTTATGTCAATGTATACTCTGTTGAGGAACTCACCAAAACCAACGATGAAAGACATTGAGGTAGCCTTCCAAGGTAACCTTTGTAGGTGTACTGGTTACAGGCCAATAATAGAAGGGTACAAAACTTTCACAGAAGAATGGGAAAATATCCAGAATGGAAATAAATATTCCCAAAATAACACAATTTGCGGAATGGGTGATAAATGCTGTAGGATACAGAATGGAACTGATCATTCAAAAAATGAGACATCTGGAGATGCATTATTCCACTCTGACCAATTTATTCCCTACCATCCATCACAAGAACCACTTTTTCCCCCAGAACTCAGGATATCTAACAAATATGATAGTCAATACTTAGTTATCAAGGGAAAGAGGGTAACTTGGTACCGCCCAACTACTGTGATAGAACTTTTAAAACTCAAACACAAATTCCCAGATTCAAAAATCGTTGTTGGAAATACCGAAATTGGAGTGGAAGTGAAATTCAAACAGATGGTTTACCCTATCCTGATACACCCAGTACTTATAAACGAGTTGACCCAGATTCAGGAGGTAGAGAAAGGTATACAAATTGGAGCATCAGCGACTCTAGTTGAAATCGAATGTTTTCTCAGAAAGCAAATTGAACTACATCCTGAGCATAAAACAAGAATTTTTGACGCTGCTGTGAAAATGCTCAATTGGTTTGCTGGTAAGCAAATTCGAAGTGTTGGAGCGCTGGGTAGTAATATTATGACTGGTAGTCCTATCTCAGACATGATTCCAATTCTCATGGCAGCTAAGGCAGAACTTGAACTTAGGAGTGAAGCAAATGGTACAAGAAAAGTTATTTTAGACAATAATTTCTTTGTAGGTTATAGAAAAAATATCGTAAATGCAGATGAAATATTGGTTTCAATTCTTCTTCCTTTTACGGGGGAAGACCAGTACTTTCAGGCATATAAACAAGCTCGCAGAAGAGAAGATGATATAGCCATAGTGACGGAAGCAGTTAACGTCACTTTTGAACCAAAATCTAGCATAATCTATGATATCACTTTTGGATTCGGCGGTATGTCTTTCAAAACGGTATCGGCACCCAAAACTCAAACAAAATTAAAAGGTTTGCCTTGGAACAAAAAAACTTTAGAGTTAGCCCTCACCAGTTTATTGGAAGATTTACCTTTGGACCCTGGTGCCCCTGGTGGCATGATTCAATACAGGAGGTCTCTCACTTTGAGCTTATTTTTCAGAACGTTTCTTGCAATTTCACAAAAAATACAAAAATATGTACCTGACATAAAACTAGATGAGAAAGAACTGAGTGGTATACACGGATACACTAGTCACAAATTCAAAAGTTCTCAATACTACAACATATCTCCCGACCTGGATAAAAAAGTGGATTCACTGCAGAGACCAATAGTGCATATGTCAGCCTACAAACAGGCCACTGGAGAAGCAGTTTACTGTGATGATATTCCTCATCAAGAAGGCGAGCTCTACTGTGCTTTTGTTTTAAGCACCAAAGCACACGCCAATATTCTTAAAATAGATGAGTCTGAGGCACTGTCTATGGAAGGAGTCATTGGTTTTTTCTCAGATAAAGACGTCAAGAAAGGATGCACTTGGGGAACGATCATACATGATGAGGAAGTATTTTATTCTAACAAAGTAACAGCTCAAGGGCAGATCGTTGGTATGATTGTTGCGGAAAACCAAGTAGTTGCTCAAAGAGCTGCTAAAAAAGTCAGGGTGACCTACGACGAATTAGAACCTGTTATAATAAGTATATATGACGCAATAAAATATAAGTCCTTCTATGACTTCTCTCACGTATTGGTAAAAGGTGATATCGAACAGGCATTGAGAGCTGCCCCACATGTAATTGAAGGTGAATGTAAACTAGGAGGGCAAGAACACTTCTACATGGAAACTCAAGGTTGTATTGTAATACCCAAACCTGAAGATGATGAAATGGAAATTTTTTCTTCCACTCAAAATCCAACTGAAATATCGGTAGGTTCAGGTTCCCAGAGCTCTTTTTCACGATAATTAATGAATTCACTTTCAGAAATTGGTGGCTGAAGTGATTGGTGTTCCACAAAATAAAATAATAACCAAAGCGAAGAGATTAGGTGGGGGCTTCGGTGGTAAAGAGTCTAAAGGAAGTTTACTCGTTTTACCGATAGCCGTAGCTGCAAGAAAACTCAATAGGCCGCTCAGATGTATGCTGGATAGAGACGAGGATATTCTCATGACTGGTACCAGGCATCCGTTTTATTTTAAATACAAAGTGGGATTTGATGATGACGGAAATATTCTGGGTTGTGAAGCTGAACTGTATAGTAATTGTGGCTACTCTGCGGATCTTTCATTTTCAGTAAGTAAATGATCCACTAACATTAGTGGAAACAGTGTTAACAAAATGCATTTTCAACATTTTTTATCTTCCATCCTCTAGGTTATACAGCATTGTAACAGATAAATACATTTATACATGAATATATACAGACGAGGTCCTAAACCGTGGATAAAGTCAAGTAATTCTGAGGAAGATGAAATTGTCTTTATTGAATTATAGTTTCGATGGTCGGCTTTGACTTCGGCATTCCACAAAGAGAAGGGAAATTTTATTATTTTTTATGTTTCTCATGTCTATGTTTCATTTCGCGAAGGACAAAAGTTTATACTGCCTGTGGATGTACAAAAAATTGACAGAATGGTCTATTTCTACACCAGTTCCAATTGAGTGAAACCCTAAATACTCAAATCCTTTTCATAAACTATTTCCCGAATGACTGATGATGTCTATCGTGAATTAGTTAAAGACATCTGTTATATCGATTTTACATTGTTACAAAAATATGTTGACCTGCTTTTCTCTGACCTTTTGAAATAGAGTTGGACTGTTTGAACGGTTTCATTTAGCTTGCCCTTTTTTTTGTTTGTTTGGGTCAATTTGACCCCCTTCCTATTGACAGATTGATCTGATATTTGGTACATACCTTCAGTTTTGATGACAAAACAATTTAATAAATTCTGTATCCTTATGAATCCAAGTGGGTGGCAGCTATAAAATTTTGAATTACATATTTTTTCACAACTATCTCAATATGGGTATCGAATGACAGGGCTTGACTAATAGAATAGTAAGTACACTTTGAAAAAGACGCAAATTCAAGACGGTCGCAGCTACAAAATGGCGGATTACATATTACCTTGTAATACTG
>WOGO01008174.1:333-10768 GCA_015342085.1 Leptinotarsa defecta
AAGAAATCTGAGATTTTTTTGCTTGAGGAAAGGGTGTACTAATTTTTTTATTTTTTTCTCAAACACAGTATTGAATTGATTTTAAATGATTTTTTTATGAAAAGAATAGTAATTAATGTATCTTCCTGAATTAGTAGATTTGACATACCAATCAGTGATCAAGGAATTATCAGTTTTACGGATAACTCTTGTATCAAGAAAAGGAAGGGTCTGATTATTTTCTATTTCGATAGTGAATTGCAATTTTCTATCATATCTATTGACAACGTCAAGAATTTCATTAGATTTGTCATAAGGTAGTGCACAAATGACATCGTCAACATAGATCCATCAATGTTTAACTTTCTTTCGTCAATTTATATGTTCAGTTCATTGTTTTTTACTCATTTCTACTGTAAGTATTATTTGTACTGTTAATTGGCAAAAAACCCACAACTCAGTAAATTATAGGCCCTGAAGAAGCTTCCCATTAGAAGCGAAAGCTTGGCAAAGTAAAGCAGAGTTTTGATTTTTGATTTTTTGACTGAGAGACCACGTGTATTTTACTGTATACTAAGAATGTTCCAGATATATATTCTGAGATTTCTTTGGCTACCGAGATAGTTATATTCTCTGAAGCATGAATAAGTTCATCCAAATTCTGAAGGCATTGTTTGTTTTCGTTCTATGAGTTCAAGAATAGCAAAGAGCATGACGGCAGGTAGAAAAGGATCAACAAATTTTATTGAAAATTTACCAAATTCAGTTATGAGTATTATCATACCAGACTACCTAATTCAACATAAACATCCTCAACGTAATTTGCCTTGGCCAGGTACAGATATTAGCATACCATAGTACCTGGGTCATATATACCTTTTACGAAGCCGTAATATCCAGTCATTGGAGATAAACTAAGGATGCATAAACCTCTGAGGAAGCTAGACACTCTCGCCAGCAAAACGTCGGGATGAAATTCGAAAAATCCATCGACTTCAAACCCGGAAAATAGTGACATTGAAAATCTCGGCCGCGAAAGCCTTGACAATTTTGTTATTCCTGTCTCATTACGTCTAATCATGGAAATTTGTCTCTCTTCTAAAGATACTTTCACGGAAAGTGTTCAAGTGACTTGGCACAATTGATTCCACCAAGAGCGGTACATATCAGAAACACGCGACGGACTGTTGCTACTCATCGTTTTGAGGTTCAACTCAGTACACCTAGAACTTCACTGTTCAAAAAAAATTTTATCTGGAGAACGGCGTTTATGTGGAATGAACATCCTGAGAAGGTTTTTCCAAATGGATTAGATCTCAACCGAATCAAATCCAATGTGAATAGCTACTTTCGCATAGGCACCGCTCTGAGAGCACCTTGAGGATTTTCCTGCAGTGTTTTGTCCTCAAAAAAATATCTGTGGCAATGATTGGAATGTATCAATAATGACAATCAATGCGATTATAATTATTGTTATTGTTGAATAAACAGTGAGCGATTGCTTATTTGGGTATATTTGTTCATGAATGAAAATATTATGTGAATGATCATAACGATTGTTTTCAATTTATAATCGACATAAATCGAATATCAACTTGTTTTTCTTTTAGTGACCAGTTGAAACTTTCATGTTCATCAAGTCACATAAATAGTAGGTAATGGATGCATGTGGATTCCAAGAATATCAATGTGACAAGAATAATAGTCTGCCGTATTGAACACGTATTTCAAAGTTTGAAAAAAGTCATTTTTCCACCAATAAATTTTGTAATCATAATAAACATATCAGCAAAGTAGCCTGAGTAGAATCGATGGAGTTTGAAAAGTAAATATTTAAATTTTATTAATTTTTCCATCACGTTTTTGACTAAGTTGTCTCACTGGAAAGTACTTGCTGAGGAGGCCTTCCATCCAAAGTCCTGAGATACATTTCGATGACGTAATCAATAACTAATGGACCTTTTCTCATGCCTTGGAAAAGTATGTGATTTGAATATAAATGAAGATGAGAGAACGATAATATTCTGCCATTATATGGCAAACAGTTCATTCGTTTTGAGGTGGAATTTGATTTTCACAGAAGAGTCCGGATTTTGTGGAGCTGGAATGTTAGATATTGATATTTTTCATCTTTCTATTTTTTCCTTTTGGATCATGTTTATTCAACAAAAAACGGGAATATTTGAAGCACGTTTTATCAACCAAGCGGAACGCTCTCATTTAGTTCTAAAGAACCAAAAAAAAATGATAAATGAGGTAAATATGAGGTATTTTAGACATTGTCTTTTTCAGAAAAAATCAATAATTTGCAGATAAACATGAACCTGGGGAAATCTACACGTCAGTTTTTTCCAAAATGGATATTTGTCATACATGTGCTTGGAGACATCTTAAAAAATGGTTTAAAATGTTACAAAATAGACATATCTCAAAACTTGCATCCAGGTGATCCCGAAAGGCGCTTAGAATTTTGTAATTGGCTAATAAGAAGACCTGATTTTCCTATTTTCCTTGAAAATGTAATTTGAGCAGATGAAAGCACTTTTACGAATTGTGGGATATTCAAGCGAAATAACGAATACATTTGGAGCATAAAAAACCCCAGGCAGTTCCGAGAAATTCGACCTCAAGTGCGACTTAGTATTAACGTGTGGGCAGGAATTTACAAAAATGGAATTTTGGGTCCTCATTTATTTGACGGAATTCTGAATGGAGAAACCCATCACCAGTTTGTAATGTCGATTTTCGAAGACTATTTGGATGATCTACATTTGGCTAACTCTAACAACATCTGGTTTCCAAAGGATCCACACTGAAAAATAGAGTTTATGGTCAAAGGGAATATCAAAATATTGAGGACCTTCAACATAGTATTGTTAGACAGTTCGGAGATTGGTGAGGAAGGAAATTATTCATGCAGTGAATAAACAATAAAAATGAAAGCACATCATGTCTAATTTACCACACACACACACCTCATTTATCAAATTTTGATTGTTCATTCTGTCTCCGTATTTTTTCATTGGCTTTTCAAACGAACCAGACTCAGTGAGATTTTGATCCAATAACTTGAATATAGTTCGATGTGGTTGTCGTCTTTTGGGATATAAGTTCAAAGACATTTCCTTACACTGTTTCTATCGTTTTCGTGATAAATTTGTATCGTTTTTTTTTTCTTCGTGAAAGCCATTTTTCGCCAAAAATTCAATGACAATAACAAAATGTCACTGATTGTAACGAATTGAAAGTCAAATTTAGAAACATCAAAGTCAAAGCATATTACATAATTGAAAAAGCAAAATCTGGTTCTACTCAAAACAGAAAGATTCGAATATAGCGCCCATAAGAAAAAATAAAGTTGATGATAGTGGCCAGAAGATAAAACGTCGGATAGCAAATCTGAAAACACTATTATGTAGCAGAGAAAAAGGGACAATGTGGAAGTGCACATTATTTTTGAATCCTTCGAAACATGAAGCCAAAAAAAATAAAAACCATTTTCCGAAATTTTTGTTTTTGCTGGATATCTTCGGATATACACGGAATTCCATATATTTTTCAACGGCATATTATTAGTCAGATAAATGCGCAACTTTGCCCCAATTCAACCATCTTCGTATCTCTCATAGTTTTCAAGATCCCAAAGTTGAGAATCGAAGAATTTGAAACATCCTGTATACATCGAAATAAACGAAAGAAATTTCCGAAACAACTACTTTCATACCAAAAATGAATTATAGAATGTTTTCACATTCAATTTTTACCCCAAACATTCATTGTGGAATTGAATCGAAAACCATTCACGGGATTGCTATACAAAATAGTTTATCAGAGAGATCATTGTTTTTGGCGGACATTCGACGTTTCGGAATGAGAGACACTTGTTTTTTTTTTGGCCATTTCAGCACCTATCTAGATTACATTACAAGATGAAGCACTCAATTCATTTCTGAAACTACGATTTTGTCACGAATGAGTTGAATCTACTCATGTCATCGATGACAGTAAATAATGACATTCATTCGCTTTAATCTCAGTTTGAAAGGTGTATATTTTTTGGCATTTTGTTTTCGGGGGAGAAAGGTTTTGGCTTCCTATTCCTTCATCTTCACACAAAAAATGTGAGAATCTTTCAAAGATAGAAAGAAAGCAATTATTTGAAAATGAACTTTCTACAAAGATGTATATGGATCATGTAAAGAAGTAGCTTTCAGACACAAACTAGAAGCTCTTCGGAAAAAACTTATTCTATATTAAAATAGATTGTGCTAAAAAAGCGAGAAAGTAAGAGCCATTGAGAATAACTATGTTTCATGTTAGGGAAATTTTACCTCTTTTTTATGCAATATTGTGTAGCACTCCTGTTAATTTCACTTATAAGAAACACTGTCATTATCAATGAGACACACCGATGTTTCGAAATAAACATTGTTATTCCCTTGCACACAGGAAGCGACACAAGCAATCCTGCTAACTTGAGGCCTATTTCTATGCTACCTACCGTTGCTAAAATCATAGACAAAAAAAACAAAAAATTGTGATGTTTGTTAGTAGGCATAATATTATTAGTAGCAGTCAGTTTGGGTTTCAAAGTTTGAAAATCACGGAAGATGCTTTGTTGCATCTACTGGAAAACGTTTATCTCAATTTATATAATCATGAAATTGCAGCTGTAGTTTTTTGCGATCTTTCGAAAGCATTCAATAGAGCAGATCATGAAATTCTGTTGCAAAAACTAGAAGGATATGACTTCGGAAATATATCTTTGAAATGATTCAGATCATACCTGTCAGAACGTACTCGAACAGTTAAACTCCCTGACAACATATCTCATCCTCAGACAGTTACTTGTGTTGTTCCACAAGAATTGTTTCTAGGCCCAATTCTCTTTTTATTATATATTAACGACCTAAACCGCATCAATACAGCTGCAAACTGGCATTGCAATAAAGTACATTTTAATTTGATTTAGGGCACTTGCCTTTTCTCCTCTTCAGCGCCAATATGATCAACATAATAAGATGAAGCACACAATTCATCCACAACAATATTACTATCTGTCACGAATGAATTAAATCTACTCATGTCATTGATGATAGTAAGCCAAAGATGAGTCGCGTACTTTTTCTTGTGATATTATTCAGATTGGTGCTAAAACAGCAATAAGCAAATGTTTTATCGATGTCCGTTATTGAGGATGACAGTGTTCCATCTTCTACATTGTATAGCGATCCTGTACATGATATCTGATTCAATTCATCAGTATATGCCATTGTTCTCAATAACTCCTTTTGTAATCTAAATAGTTTAGATGATCAACGTAGCGTTCTGAAGAATTTTTTAATATTCTTTCAGAGTGTTTTTCTTGCTAATCCGTTTTGTATACATCACATCAAATTGTAGTTTAGTTTAGCCAAATGGATTATTTAATGACGTAAGTCTATACATTATTTCAATTATAAATATTTCCATTACCAAATTTCCAATTCCAGTATTCAACGGTTCCTAAAAATAGACGAATACCGATTAAGTATTGCATAAACTCAAACCGTTAATGGACAAAAACACGAAAGTGTAGGCATGATAATATGGTATAGATTTACTAATGCTGATTTTCTAAAGAGTCACGCTGGTGTTTCAGCGAAATCTGGCCTACGATCAATAAAAACCCATGTTTATCATTAAAGCAATAATAGTCGCCATTTTTCAAATGAAACACGATAGCTCGACTTGGTTTAACTTTCCATTGAGCTTATTATTTGGTTATAATGAATATATAGTAATATACACGTTCAAAAGAGTATACTGAGACAGTGGTTGATTTATGTCTGACCTTAAATATTCATTGAGAGCAGTAAAAATGGTTCCGTGAAACGATAAGGTGATGCCTTCATAATTTTCTGTAGTCTTAATGGGTTTAGATTCACTGGATAGCAATATCCCTAGACCTTACGACAGCTTTTCTTTGAACACCGTTAGCTTTCCTTTTCTCATCAATTCGTTGGAAGACATTGGCATACGAAAGGACTATTCAGTAATCGTAGAACTTCACAATACGGTGTTTCGCAAGGATATATGTTAGGACCCTTGCAATTCATCCTAAATCTAAATCAATCATTTTTGAATTTCTATGCGCCTGAAAAAAAAAAGGTGAAAAATGGTTTTGTGAAGTGATAGAGAACAAATTGAAAAGGTAGACTGGGTACGGTTGAAAAAATAACTGTTGAAACAGTGCAAATATATCGTAAACGGTTGAGCAGAAGTGAGGGGTGCAAGGAGAAAATGAAGCATACGACAGGTCCGAACACGAATTCAGTGTCGCGCCACTTTCCGCACAATTTCGTTGTGTGCAGGACACCGTATTGTTTTTTATTACCCAAAATTAGGTATTTCTGACATGTACGCTTATATTATTTGTTCTTCCAAAGTTAATATATTGTTGAATAAGAAATGGTGAATATTTTTAATGTGTTATTATTACTGTCGTAACTATGAAGTATATTTTACCAAAAGTGGGGTTGGGGACGGATGTGGGTACGGTTCAAACAGAAAATATATTATTGGTCATTTTTGTAGATGCCGAAAGTTCGGGTGAGGAAGTCTTCCAGGGGGAAAATTGACTTGTCATAGTATCTGGGAATATACCATTGTAACGGCATAGGCAGCGTGAAGTTGCTTTCGGGCCACCTTTTTGTTACTGTGCCGCTGTTTTTTGTTTCAAGGGTGGAAAGGTAGGGCAAAATTGCATAACGGCGCTCTTAGGGTCAAAATACTTCCGAGGTAAAACGGGAAAATAGCTTGATAACTGCAGTTGCTAAGAGGCCCACTAGCAACTTCAGAATCCATTTCTGCAACATCAGAGGACTCACGTCAAACATTAACACACCAACATATGCAAACAAACATAGTTCTCATTTTCTTGCACTCACAGAAACCAAAGTCAGTGCTTCAGCAAACCCCGTCAATGTTCTTTATCTCAGCTATGATTTCCACTCCCGATTCAGACGTAACTATGAAATATCTCTTTTTATCGGAAGCGATTTCTCCTGCCAACGAGAGAAAATACTGGAACCCCAAAACTTTGATGTTATGTGGTTCAAAATAATATCACACAAGATCAGTAAATTTGTATGCTGCGTTTATCGATCACCAAACGATACACAATATATATCAATATTCTATTCACTTGAAACACTATTGACTTCTTGCAAATCAATAATCCCAGTACCGACATTTTCATATTCCGTGACTTTAATGTCCACAATATCGAATGGTTCAAATATTCAAATATAAACGACAAACAAGGACGCGAAGTTGAGGTATATATTTGTAATGAGCAGCGGACTTGCTCAGATTATCAATGAGACAACCAGGATTCCTAGAGAATACGCTAGACATCTGGATCTATTTCTAAGAACCCTTCCAGAAATTTACATTAGAAGCTTCTAGCATAGGTCTCCATTAGGAGCTTCTAACCACAAACTCATTTTAGTGCTAAGTGAATTACCGATAAATGTTGGGGATCAATCTAAGACGCGTAATATTTGGTATTACAGATCTGCTGAGTGGAAGGATCTTCAAGACCATTTCCGAAATTTCCTCTGGCTATATGTGTGTTTTAGCTCTAATGATCCATCAACACGTTCTTCTGAAGGCATTGAAGTGATTCTATCATCCATACCATACCATAAAAACCCAGGCATCGATTTTCTCCAGAAAGGTGTCTGATCCGGAATAATAACAGGACAGAAAATTGCGCTTTCTGCTTCGAATAGTTTGTTGAAATGGACAATATATCTTGGCACAATTAAGTCAGTGGAATTGTATAGGCTGCTTCTCAAAAGCTTGGAACACTATTCGTAACCAGAAAACTGTACACACCTTTGAAAATTTTAATGCTTTATAAAGCCCAGATCAGACTTTCCTTGGAGTATTGTTCTCATGTATGGAGCTCCGCCTCTAAGCATAATCTGAAGCAGCTGGATTCTATCCAGAAAAGAGCCATCCACCTGACTGAAGAAGCGAACATCACTCGCAACCTTTGATAGTCTGGAACATCGAAGAAAGGTTGGAGATTTGCCTCTCTGCTATAGATACTTTCACGGGAAGTGTTCAAGTGACTTCGCACATTTGATTTCACCAAGAGCGGTACATATCAAAAAACGCGACGCACTGTGACTGCTCATCGTTTCGAAATTCAACTCAGTACACCTCGAATTCCACTGTTTGAAAACTCTTTCATTTGGAGATCGGCGTTTATGTGGAAAAAACTTCTTGAGAACGTTTTTCAGATGGATTCATTCTCCAGCGATTCAAATCCAATGTGAATCGCTACTTTCGCACAGGCACCGCTCTTAGAGCGGTGATTGTGTTTTGTTCTTCTCTTCAGAACCATGAAAGTTTTTTGAATACTCTGACTCTGCAAGATATATTATCGAATTTACCCAGATCAGGACTATTTCGCCGTTTAATAGTGGACCACAAACCCATGCGGAATTCAGAGAGGTGAGAAATGAGTTTCCGCCATGAGCCGACAATTTCAGGTGGTACACGCGGAAAGTGAAAACAATATCCCAAGATAGGAGGTAATTTCACAGAAGGTCTTGTACGGTTTTCATGAATGCAAATACTAGTTGCGACTGATATCTTATTTAAATAATCTCCGTGTGAGGAAATGATACAGGAAATTGTACAAAAATTTCATTTTCGGAGAAATGATCTCTATATGCAATGGTAATGACTTTCTGTACTAATTTTCAAATATTTGTTTTTTCATATTGAAAGACTTCACTCATTCCGTTATCCGGATGAATTCTTGAGTTTATGGTACAGTTAACGTGAAATCCACTTTCTAACCTAGAATTATTGTTCAAGTTTATTCATTATTATCGTTCCGTTGATTTTATATTTCATGTCCAAGTGAATGTGTTCTCTTGTTTGGAAGAAATGTCAGTTAGGAAATGAACGTTTTGGTTGAATAAAAGTTGATAAGTTTCATTTATTCTGTAACACTGAGATGGGCATGAAAATATTGAGCCACATCTACCGTTTTTATTAAATTATCTAGTGTGTTTTTATAAATGCTCAACTTTAAAGAAGTGTCCATTCAGCGTTTTAACATCCATGACTACTCTTAGTGCAGCTCAAGGAGCTGATCCTTATGAACTGTGAACCTGCCTATTTTTGTTTTGTTCTGGACTGTGGAGTCCTCTCTTATCAGTTTTCAAAATTCATGATGAATGGTGTGGAATGTTTCTTTTCAAGACCTCCATTGGAGTAGTATATCAACCTATGTTCCTCTCAGTAATGTGTTACCTGTTTTTGAGATGCACGGTGGCAATTCTAGAGAGCAGGGGACTACTGCTAGATCACCGTTGTCCAATATTTGGCTGTAGTGGCCAGTTGGACTAACCATTAATTTCGCTATAGACTAACCTTCACACATATATTCCTTACTTGTTCTTTCTTTTCTTAGGAAACAAATTCCACATCTTAATAACATTGTCTTTATGTGGTTATTAAATTCCTTTCGTTTTTTTATCACTGTGAACGATGTTGGGTTTCAAGGATTGATTGTAAGTACTGAAAGACTCTTTTCTGCCTAATACTTTTTTAGCAAAAAATTGTTAACGAATAGGGACAGTAACGTTACTTAAACCTACGTGTAATATGTCACACCTATGGCAGAGAAATTTTAAACAATTGTAGTTGAGTTTACAAATCATTACAAAATATTTTAGTCAATAGCTTCTGGAACTGGAAATTTTATGTTGAAATTTGCTTGAGCACAGATTAATGCAGGCGTGGAGGATTCGAATGAACAATGACAAGTTTCGCCTGCATATCAAGCGATGATGACACGATGGAATCAGTATTGTGCTCAGAGCAATTGAAGAAATTATTGCTCTGAGGTATTGTCTGTAAGTTATTGATGTCAGTATATATTACAGAAACAGGGTTAGGTTAGCTTAGGTCCAATGTGAATGAATCTATTCGACCCTCCATCACAACCCGCAAGGGTTCATTCTGGCTCACACCTATTTACACTTGACCAAATAAACCCAGATTCTTAACGAAGCCGATTAGTTTGTATTGCGAGTGGTATTTCGGGTCAGATGGTAAGAGTATGGCTCTGCCGAACTCTGAAAACCTAATTCGGGGCAGGCACAAAGTATGTGCTCTGCTGTTTCATCATTTTCCAAACAGAGGCGACACACACTGTTTTTCGACAGTCCGAATATCTGATGATGATTCTAACGACAGTGACCTTGTAAGAAGACCTGTTAGACATCGTAATTCATCCCTACTGTAGTCCAACAAATGTTTGGTATCAAGCTTCGAAGGCTGAATAAACGCCTTGGAGTGAACCATTCCTGGAAGATTCTGCCAGAAGTACATAAATCTCTTACCATCCAGATGTTCAATGTTACTTGGATGATTCCCTCATCCTTGTTTT
>WOGO01008175.1:0-10768 GCA_015342085.1 Leptinotarsa defecta
TCGATATGGATATTGTATTCCAACAAGATGGAGCACCACCACATTACTCCAGACAAGTAAGAAACTATTTGGATACTACTTTTTCCGGTCGTTGGATAAGCCGTCGAGGTCCTACAGAATGGCCAGCCCGCTCGCCAGATTTGACTGACTTTTTTATGGGACTATTTGAAGCCAAAGGTGTACGAAACGGAACCTGCTTCAATATTGGTTACTTGGTTCGAAAATATTCGCCGTGAAATATCGGATAAGCTGTTTATATGTCAAGAAGTTCAAGGTAATCATGTCGAGCATCTTCTGAACTGACCTCAAGCTTATTACCTCATATTATGTAGTTAAATATTAATGTATTCAGGCAATTATTGAAATTTCCGCCATTTTGTCGTAGTTGAAGATATTGACATTATATTCTTGGTTTGTGAAGCATTTGTCAGGAGCTTCAAAAATATGTGTCACAAGACCCCCCTTTCCATTTAATTTTTTCCCCAGATGGCCTCCAGTCGCCATCTTGAAAATTTCATCTGTCCATTTCACTCCAAAATAAAGTATTCGTGCATTAATTTCATTATCCCAAATTTCAATTTTTTGAGTTGACCCGTTCAAAGAATAAAACGGTGTGTAAATTTAAAAAATGTACTGTATACTTTGAAAACCCGATCTGATATTGTCTATTCTTGAAAAGTGGTCGATGTTTGTGTACATTGAACAACTTGTCGATATTTTGGCTAAACAAAGACAGGAAGGCATCTCTATTTTTTGTTACTGGAAGGATGACTAGCATTCCAGAACAAATATTTGCGTCCAACCACTGTATATTACCTACGTTGCGTCGTGTTTTCGAATACCCCTCGTATCATCCCGTCACGAAATATCCCGAATACGCCTCGTATCACCCTATGTGTCCGAGGCTCTCCCGATTCTCGAAGGCAAAACGTCAGTTGCAGAAAAACGTCGGACTTTGACCACTGCTAGGCACTCACCTATCTGCGTACCTTAACGGCGCGAATCCATGCCGGCCGAGAGAAACAAAGACCGCTCACGAAGGAGAGGGGGCAGAGCTTGTATCACGCCACCGGGTTGCCAAATGAAAGCGATTTGGAGATTATGGCGTGATGTGGAAGATTCACGGGCGCTGTTGGGAATCGCTACCTATGACTATGCCGGCGTTTAAACATTGAACTTCAAGTCTGATCACCACGTGTGCTTCGGTGGGCTATCCCGCGTGGCCGGCAAACTTGACAAGAGACTTCGTGACCTATATATAAAATACTCTGCTGAAAGTCATCACCAGTAGCCACTGTACTTTTCGCGAGTGATTGTATATCTACTTGTCGGTAGTTTATCGATTGTTGCTAGTTACTGACGTGTGTTATTTTTGGATTTGCCAAGTGCCTTTTCGGTGTCTTCTTCTGAGGATACAGGTGAGTGAGTGTTCGTTGCAGTACACACTTTTGGAAGGTATTCAAATGCGTTACGTAAATTTTGGCAAACTTTCAAAAAGTAGCCAATACTTCCTCCCCCTCTGTTAAAATGATTCCTTAGATTGTTAGATAAGATTACATCAAAGTCAAGTAAAAACAAACATAAAGGTTGATAGGTAATCAGACAAATCAATAAACTGGTAAGGTAAGACTCAAAACATTCTTTCTAATTACTGTAAGATTTTTTTCATGTACCAATGCATATACTAAAGAACTCTTCAGTAACAAGTGCTTACTGGATCAAGAGGGAATTATAAGAATATTAGGTAACATTGTTTTCAAATTTGTATGTTTTTGGGGGCCCTAATTTAGGGTTACGTCGCATATTGAGATCAGTTACTTTGAGTAATGAATGACGTGGATAAAACTAGGCATAGTCTGTTTAGAATGTTCTACTCATAAGTTTTTTGCTCATTAGTCTTTACTAATAAACAAAACTCCTTTGGAGAATTTGACTATGACGTTATTTTTCACTCGATTAGTATCGTCAATGCAGTTGTCCTTAGCCTTGTAGGATGTAATTTGTGATTTTTGATTAATTGCGATGCTTTGTCAATAACAGTTTATGAAATGAAAATGAACTCGTATACCTGAAAAGTTAGGTAAAGAGAACAGATCTAATTAACAGTAACAGCACTTGAATATATTTTAATATACGAGTATAACCAAATGTCCTATCTATGAAACTCATTTTGAATAAAACTTTTCCAGATAGATATTTTTGAAGTATTCCGTTGTTATTATAGGATTTTTACATCACATAATACAAGAATGTCTATCCAATATCTGTTTGTAAATTTATTGATTTTAAGATTGTTCCAGTCCCTAATTAAACAAATAATTAGACTAGAATGCTTAAAAATATTTTTGTGAACTGTAACTTTTTATGGTGATTCAAATGAGCAGGCATAATTAAATTGTAAGATTTTCAACAAGATCCTATTCCCATTCTTATTAAACAATTTATGTAAGTTTATCATGGTTATAACAACGTAATTTTTCACATAGATATAACTGAAAAATATTACAGATATTCCTTAATCTTTTTTCACTAGGTTAATAGAAGAATACAAAGATTTACAAAAGTTTGCCAGTATAGTTAGTTCTCTGTTTTAAGATTTTATCAATTTCACTCAAAAAGTTTCCAGTGGTCATCTTCTGGTCAAATTTTCAAGAGACTTTTGGAAATTATTAATGGCTTGGTATTGTTATAAAGATTATATTGGTCTCCCTTTTTCAAGACAACCCTGACAGAAATCTATTTGGATTTCAGTGAATATAAATATTTAGGATCTCAATGAACAACATCACCGACGGGAGAACTCTGTTTAGATTTCAGAAATTCGAGCTATTGATAAGAAAATCATAGAATATTGATGATGTGTTTCGGGAGAATCGTCGAGAAATACATATGTTGTAATATATCAATGAATTTGAATTACGATGACTACCAAAATGTATAAAAATATGTAGGTCGGTATTTAGAAAAATATATTGATGATGGATTTCAATGAACGAAACGTCGCATTGAAAAATGGGTTGAATCAGATTATGAAAAACATGAAATGAGGCAAAAAGTTCTTTTGTGATTTTTTGGTATTATTGAAAATGGAGGCACTAGAACAAAAAAATAAAATCTGTCATTTTCAGTCTTTTGCATTATCTTAGAAACGGTTGCTGATTTTATCGATCTGGGAATACATTTGTGTTGCATTCCTAAAAAGACATTTTTTTTTTCATTTAAGCGTCCTTGTAAAACCTACCGAACCACCCGAATCAGCTGTAAACATAAAAATTGTGGTGGGCGGTTGTTAGGTTTAAAAGAACGAAATTTCGCTCATGTCTAAGTAATTAATCAAATATTCAGGTTCGTGAATTTATAGAGTGAACTGAACCATTGGAACAATGTGGTATCAATAAACAATTGTTCAGTTTTACAAATCACAATAATATGTAAATACGAATTTTTGTTTTTATCGAGATTCACATGGCTCTCATTTTTTTTTTATGGAAAATATATGTTGACGCGAATTATATCGATAAACAAGCTTCTTTTTTTTTTCTAGGTAACTTAACCAATCATTTTATTTTTCTTCCGTTCAAATGACTTGTTTTTCTAAACTAATGATGTTTTATCGATAAACAATTTCTGTGAATAATGTATGGTGTACAAGTCGACTAAATGTGAAAAATTCCTGAATTTTTCATTTTTCCTTGATGATAACGAAGTGCCCACTTTTTGAGACAACATTCTAATGTTCTATGTTCTAAAAATAGTATTGGAAATAATTTAGTTTCATTTGGAATTTCAGATCTTTACTGGATAAAAAATTCGTCCTCACAGTCCATTATTCCGTTATATGTTATGTTGAAAGGTATTTACTACTGCATAGCGTCCCTTAATAATTTCATTCTCAGGAAACAAGCAAGAGGGATGAGGTCAGAAAATCTTGTAGGCCAAAAATTCATGATTGAACAATGTCACTAGAAGCTGATGCGTCCTTCTACAAGTATGAGTAGGTGGTCCATTCAGCTAAATTGGTCAAAACTAGTCATAAATATATCAACGATTCTTGATCCATTTGAAGACTGACATTGCTGAAAGGTCTAAGTGACAGTGCCACGTTGTTTTTTCACTTCCTGAAAATTTTAATTTTTATCACTTAGCACCTGTCGAACAAACGGAGAAGTTGAGCAAAATTATCACAAACAGTTGAAGTCGACGCAGAGTCCACATGTCAGATCCTAGTTAGTACAGCTTGTCAAATGTAGGAAGAGCTTTCTGAATTCCGTTATGGTTCCGCCCACTATAAGTGCGTTCGTTAGAAAACTATGAGAGCAAGAGAGAGAGAGAGAAAGAGAGAGAGAGAGAATTCTCAAGTATCTTCCTAGATTTGACAAGCTATAGGTATATGTTTGAGAAAAATAAACAGACTCCACTTAACTTTTAGGCATACGCCCTTAGGAGTCGCTTCCTGCCAACAATAATAAAAATAGTATTAATTACTAATAAAGACGTAACAGCACCATAAGCAAAACCAGCCTTCATTTATTATGCACCAAGTCCGCAGGGACCTTTCATACATCTTTGCAAATGCGAAAGTCACTCACTTAACAATCACTAATTCATCGCTGTTCATCCATACTAGTAAGTCCTAGGAAGCTAAAATTTGGTATATGCATGCTTCTAAGGTCCTAGATGTGCACTAAGAAAGAATTTACAAATGTTCCAACTAGGGAGCCACCGTGGTGGTGAAAGGGACGAGTTTACATATGAAAATTACCTTTTCATTACTGTTTCTCCTTACCGCTATATTTTTCGGAGGCTGCAGTTTTGTATGTAGGTTCGTTTTATGTTGTAGATCTGCAATGAAAAATGCTTTTGAATTTTTGAATATTCCAACTGGAGAGCCCCCCGTGGGGGTAATAGGGGCGCGTTTACATATGAAAACTTACCTTTTTATCACTGTTTCTCTAAACTGCTATATTTTTCGGAGGCTGCAGTTTTATATGTAGGTTCGTTTTATGTTGTAGATCTGCAATAAAAAAGGCTTTTAAATTTTCGAATATTCCAACTGGGGAGCCACCCGTGGAGGTAAAAGGGGCGCATTTACATATGAAAATTACCTTTTCATTACTGTTTCTCCATACCGCTATATTTTAAGAGGCTGAAATTTTGTATGTAGGTTCGTTTTATGTTGAAATTTTGTATGTAGGTTCGTTTTGTTGTAGATATGCAATAAGAAAGGAGTTTTGAATATTTCAACTGAGGAGCCCCCTTGGGGATAATAGGGGAACGTTTACATATGAAAAATTACCCTTTCATCACTGTTTCTCCTTACCGCTATGTTTTTCGGAGGCTGCAGTTTTGTATGTAGGTTCGTTTTATGTTGTAGATCTGCAATAAAAAGGCTTTTAAATTTTCGAATATTCCAACTAGGGAGCCCCCCGTGGGGATGAAAGGGGCGCGTTTACATATGTAAATTACGTTTTCACTACTGTTTCTTCCTACCGCTATATTTTCAGAGGCTGATTTTGTATGTAGATTCGTTTTTTGTTGTAGATGTGCCATAAAAAAAGAATGTTTGAATATCCCAACTGGGAAGCCTCTCTGGGGATAAAAGAGAATCGTTTACATGTGCAAAATTACCTTTTCATCACTGTTTCTCCTTACCGCTATATTTTTCGGAGGCTGCAGTTTTCTATGTAGGTTCGTTTAGTGTTGTAGATGTGCAGTAAAAAAGTTTTTTAAATATTAAATTGGGGCGCAGGCCGCGGAGGAAAAGGCGCGTTTATGAAATAAACTAACCTTTTCATCACTGTTTCTCCTTACCGCTATATTTTCGGAGGCTGAAATTTTATATGTAGGTTCGTTTTCTGTTCCAGATGTGCTGTACAAAAGGATTTTTAAATATTCTGACTAACACGCCAGCCGCGGGGGAAAAATGCGCATTCATAAAATTATCTTTATTATGGCCTTTATCTCATCTGTCCATAATGTGATCAATATTACCCTTCAACAACATGTAATTCAAATAAATATTTTCGAAGATATTGCAGACTTAAAATGTAGGGACATAGCGGTTGCGGCGGTACGGGGCCAATTATATGTCGCTCGCAAACAAATATGTTTGTATTGCCCTCTGACAAAAAACCTGTGAACGTTGTATATAAATATATTCTGTAGTATATTTACTATCAGCATTGCATCTGTGAGAATCCGAGGCGGTTCGCTAGTACATACATATGCACACAAGATTTTCACTTGACCACAGTGATGAGAGATTTAAAACGCTTTTTTGTATCTTTGACGAACTCAACTCTTTTTCAATTTGACAAGTGTGACTCTTCTTCACTCCAGAGTGAAAAACGAGATTCGCTGGACGTTGATATCCAATGTTCTTTCAATTCTAAAACCATTGTACTTGTATATTCTAATGTATCTCAGCCGTTTTTCCCATGCGCTTTGTATTGGTCGTGGAAAAATTAATTCAAGGTGAACATAAAAAGATGAAATGAGAGTAACTGGTTAACGTTAATTCCTAATCAACAATTACTTTGCATAGTTTTATTGCAACTATTGTTATGATTCCAACGACATGAATACAATCACTGAAGCAGTATTTCCTTTGAACTTGAACTTTTCTTGTCGAGTATTATTTAGAAAAGTTGAATACCTTTCATTTGATTCATTCACAATACTTGAGATATTATACGATTGGAAAGATGCAAAACAGATTTGAAGTGCGTAGAATTCAAATCATTTCATAAACTTCACCTACTACTAATCTTCACAAACTTTATTTTCAAAAAATATATCCCTTTAGCGAAACACGTGATATATTTTTTTAAAATAAAGTTAGTGAAAATCAGATCGTAAGATGTAGTTTATGAACTCACTATAGATCTTCATCAAGTAACGGCCGAATCAATCAGAAGTACTCAATTCAGTTTATTTAGAAAATATAGAGAATTCAATGTGTTCACTTGAAGAAATTCACACTAGGCTTCAAAGCCTGTCTTGCAAATTCTGCATATCACGCACTTTTACAATTATTTATTTGAAGAGTTTACAAACAAGAAGTGAAGCAATGTAATTTTTGGGGAGAAAATTGTATAATTTTGGCCCATAAAACAGAAAATAGTTAAAAGAATTTTGGAAAGTAGTTTTATGGAAAAATTATATTGAATTGGTCTTCCATCTAGTGGTAGATATAAACTTGGTTGGTATTCAATAATTCAGTCTCTGTGTTGAGGAGTTGTTTCATTGAAAATGATTTTGAGTAATGAATTTTGATCAGTTTTCTTGGTAAGTTTTCACGCAGATCATAAAATTTAGATATTAATACCCGTAATATTTTTACACATATTAAGCTTATGGCCTCGGTTCATTTGAAGTGTTGGTCTGACAATATTCCAAAGTATTTAATAGATGTCCATTTTTCTATTGAATGACAATTACAACTTCTTTTCTTGTCACATGACTCATTATGTAATATTACCGTAATGTTCTTGTTTGTTTTTGGTTGGTCTCGGATTGCGAAAGTGAAAGTTATATACTTTGTTTCACTGATATATGTTGGTATCATATTTTTGAAAACCATGTGATTTTTTTTCATATTTATCTCTGTGGTATTTTCAACCCCCTGTCACGAGTAATTTGTAGAAATAAGAGCAGTATCGTCAGTATAACAGTATGTAATCCTCAAAGTTATTTATTTTTGTCATATTATTAATGTATACCGAAAACTAAACAGGTCCAATACCGTTCCCTGCGGTACGCCGGTTTCATATTCAAATCAGTGCTTGTTTCGTTTACAACTTTGAGTTTTTGAATTAGTTTCGATGGGTAGTTCTTGAGTATATCTGATGCAGTCCTTCGAATGCCATTATGCCAAATGTTTCAATAGCAATTAATGTCGAAAACCTTGGTTAAGTTCAAGGACTGGTCAAAGGCTGTGACTGTCGTGTTTAAATAATTCATTATTGCATTTTCGGTGTTTGATTATCACTACATAGTATAAAACGAAGTCGCTTCCCGCTGTCTTTGCCTATGTATGCTTCGATTTTTAAAACTAAGCAACGGATTTTGATGCGGGTTTTTTAAATATATAGAGTGATTCAAGAGCATGTCTGTAACATGCATAATATAGTAGAGAAACACTGATAATTTTAGAGGTTTCTAATGTGATCTCGTAAATAAAGATATTTTTTGCGCTATTATATTTTGAAATGTGTCTAGTGGTTGGGATTCACTCTACAATTTTCTATTGGCATTAAGCTAAAGAATACTTTTGTCAAGTAAACTTTTACAGTCTAAAAACCTTCAGTAGACATGATGCTCGATGCACAATCTACTTCTTTTAGTTATAATAGAAGAAATTTCCCTTACTAAGTTTAGGATAATAAATTATTATGGATTAATCGTTTTATTCAAATCTCATGAAATCCACAAAATTCAAGAAAGATTATCTCAATACTTGATGACTGAGGGTTAAAATTCTGCGTGATTGTAATGCATCTTCTAGTGCCTTGATTTTTCTGCCAAAAACTCAAAATAAATATTCCTTTTTCAATAAATGTAAATTTTCAACACTGTTGAAATTTACTTTCCGATAACTCAGCCTTTTTTTGAATATTGATAATAACTTTTTGGAGAAAGTAATCATTCCAATTAATGAAACTAAACAATTTCATGAATGTAAATTCACTTTCTACGTTTGAATAAGTTATCGGAATTGTAGTCTACAGCCAGACATCAAAATGAAGATATTGCTTTTACGGAATCCAGTCCAATTTCAGAGTCAGTCATTCATGCGAAACAGAAATTCAAAGTTAAATAGCATACTTGAAAAACCTATTGAGAAACGCGAAAGCCTGGTTTTTTACCATTTCATACGAAAATTAGGAACAAGAAAGTATCGCTTCAGAGGGACCTACTTTGTAAAATAACATTTTTATTCAATTTACAAAAAAGTTGAAATATTTTTTTAAAACAATTTATATTTCGAATTGAAAGTATATTTTAAGGAGAGATAATTTTTTGGGAAGAAAAGATTTTGGCTCTCTATACTTCTCCATTTTTATAAAATATTTTATGGAAATCTTTCAAAGAAAGCAATTACTGTAACTACTTTCATGTGAATATTGAAATACAGGGTGTTTATTAAACATGCGGCAAAAACTTAAGGGACTATTCCTTGTGAACTACTCTAAGGATATTTTGTCCTTTGATAAAATTTGATAGGGTGCTTTGTTTCGAAGATATGGTGCAAAAAAGAATGTATAATAAATATTTCGTTTATATAGATGAGTGGTAAAGTAGGGATTCAAATAACAGGGTGATGATTGAAAATACTTCTGAATATTACTTACTCACATACATAAACAACCGATCGCTTCAAAAACACTTCACTAACTTACTTCGAAAGCTTCTCATGATTCTTCTTCCATATTCTCTGTTTCACTATCACTGTCATCATTTAAATCAATAATGAATTTATTTCCACCATTAATATGGAAGTGTCCAATCTCCATATTTTTAGTCTTTTTCAACTAAAATTTCTTTTTAATGCTTTTCAGCCAGTCTTCTTCGGTAATATTAGATACTTCTTTTTTAATTAGCTCTATTACCTCTTTATCAAATTTTGGAAAATTATTTTTACGCCTGATGCTTTGTTTCAATTTTTCCCAAATCAACTCGATGGGATTGAAAACACAAAAATAGGGGGGAAGTCTCAATATGTGTGTCCATACTATTTAGCAATACTCTCAAGGGCATACCCTTTTTCAAATGTTTTTGTCTGTAAAACTTCAAGTAATCGGTTTTTGATATAGTTATTTTCAAAATACAAATTGTTATCCATTGAAAAACTTTGTATTTCATCTTTCCTCGAATTTTTATTCGGTACTTCGATGAGCTGTTGCGAATGATAGGAAACATTGTCAAGAACTATTACACTATTTGCATCCAAATTTGAGATCAATGTGTTTTCCAACCATTACTCAAAAATATCAGCTTTCATGTTCTTATGATGGTCAAAATTGCAGTCCTCAAGTTTTTTTCCACATACTTTTAAAGAATTCCGAACCCATCCTTCACTTCTTTCGCAATGCACAATGATAAGTCGCGATCCTTTGTTTGCAGTCATGTTAGGCGTACACATTCTCGAACCATCAGTCCACCCTTTCGTAACTGGGCCGTGAGTGTCATACCAATTTTGCCGTTGTTCTTGTCTACATTTAGTTATTTGTTCTGAGTATTTGTTATACAATTCCACTATTCTTCTGATTTCCATAATTGCATGTTTATTATTTTGAATCTGAATCCTAGTTCCTTTATTCAATTCTGAAGAGTTTTGTCACGCAGCTCACGTTATGGCCGGAAGTATTCAATTTCTTCCTTATGATTTCAATTGTAGGAATCTGATTGCTTTTGTAACAGTCGTATATTGTTTTTTAATAATTTTATTAGATGACCATCTAAAGGTTTTGGTAATCCCGCATCATATTGCGTCTTGCGTTCATAAGGTTTATTTTTGACTATTTTACGTACAGTTACAGTTGAGAAAGGAATTTCGGTCAAATCTGATGTTGCTTGTGATAGTTTTTTTCCCTCGAAACCGAAATTGATATGTAGATTCTTATATACATTGAAACATACTCTCTGTGTTTCAATATTCAAATGCATCCGAGTCTTATTCACTGGTATCTCTTTCTCGCATTCTTTACCAGCGCTATTGGAATCACTACACAGGAAAATCTATGCCTTGTTATCACACCCGTTATTA
>WOGO01008176.1:0-10766 GCA_015342085.1 Leptinotarsa defecta
ATCTGTCCACCTTCCTGGATAGGACAGGATGGACGACGACCTAGGAGGACACCTCCTTGGTAGGATGTACAATGGGTCACATGTGGCCTAAGTGCGTGGGCTTACACTCACCCTCCCTACTCTACAGATTCAGATACAGAAGGGATACAGTATATCAATGAATCATTGGGTATCCGGTTGATCAGACTATAATGTTGTTGTTATTCACATAACTTGATCAACCGAAACCTTCAGATTCAGATTGTTTTTCATCCATATGACTTCACATTTTAATGCTCTGATAACACTAAAAAATGTTTCTGTTAAGAACTTCGTTGAACATGCTCCCAATAAATCAGATTTCTCTTCACGCAGGAACATTTTTAATGGCGTATGATTTATTTCCGTACGATCTCATAGAAACTCCTTTGATTCATTTGTAACAGTACGCCTTTAATTTTCCTTTTACCATCCGTTACACGTATTGTCAAAGACGTGATTTATTCAAACGGCATTACACTAATAGCTACTAGCTTACGAGAAGTGAAAAATATCTTTGAGACACTCGCTCAGCTGATAAATCAAAAAAGGTGTCATAAATACCAAACAACTTTTAAGTAGCTTCTCCCATTTATTTCTGTGCTGTAATACACGTAATGGCGAAGGATGTAATATTTCGGAAGGTGTACAAACATTTCAAAGCCTACTCGAGAGTTTAAACGCGTAAACAAGTCAAAGTTGCTTTTATAAATGGGAGTTTTGTTATGGATCGTTTTTAGTAAGTGATGGGAACATCTGCATAGGCTCCGGGACATTTTCAATCGGCATGGGAAATTTACAATCACGGATATGATTGAAAACTCTTTTCGGGAGATATCGCATGGGAATTCCTACGCGTTAATTGATGAAATACTGTAGGTGGGTCGTTAACCTAATTAGGAGACATCGAAATTGAGTCAAATAATTGAAGAAAATTGATTGACTCCGTAGTTTCTATGAAGCAAAAATATTCTTTTCATTTTGTCAGTGAACATTTTCAGTTCTCTTGTGTCTCGGTTTTCTATGATGAACTAATCATACATTTTCAATTTTTATTGAAAAAAATATTTTTTTTTCATCAAAGTTACGAAGTGAAACTTCAGATGATTATTAGCCACACCAAAACTATGAAAATTATCACATACATAAAATGTTAGTTATATATTTTTATCTGAATTGCTGTAGGAGTATTTTAGGAAAAAAAATATCTTGGGCTTTCTTCTATTTCTTCATCATTCAACAATGTACCACTCTCTTGGTGACATAAAGTCGCAGTGTTATAAAAAAAATGAGTGCTTCGTCTTTCAGTGTTATCCAAAAAAGTGCAGTGATGCTGGGGTGAAAAGACAAGTGTCTTGTCCCAAAACTTCGAAGTACATCATTACGAATGATTTTTATATTGATATACTTCTATACAATTACTGTTACAATTCCATAACGGATGTTTATCATACAAATTGAATAGGATAAGGTGATTTTCGAAAATACTTTTTTTTCCGTGTAATTCAATGTTCATGTGAAAGTGGTTATTTCGAATGAGTTTTATGTTTCAGTTTGTACGGAAAATGAATTTATGTATATTATCTATATATCTTTATAGGGAGTTTTCATTAAAGTTATTTTCATTCTTCCTTTCTTCTGAAGTTTTCCACATTTTTTGTTGAATGATGACAAATAGAAAACCAAAAAGTACACTTTCATGTCTATAAAGTAGAATATAATATACTTATTCAAATAAATAAATTCATTTGAAAATTGAAGAATCATAGTATTCTTACATATTATTATTATTATTATTATTGGAATCATTTAATCCCCTGAAAACATTTTCATGAATTCGAAACAAGCTCCATGATATTTTATGGAATAATATAATCTTCTTTGTCGTATATTCAATTACTCCTAAAAGGACATCGTACAGCAACAAACAACATACAACAAGTTACATACTACCAAAAAAATTGGTAAACTCATAACATTCCACCAAATCAATACCATGAAAAGAAAGAAGAATTGATAAAAAATGTTGGAATATAATGACACTAGTTTGCAAAAATAATATATTATTCAGGCAGTTAACGAAAAGGAATCAATAACATGAATTAAAGAAATTATTTTTAACAATAAATGATATGAAAAAATGAAGAGATATACTCACTCCTACGGTATTATCGAGACATTGGTGTTTCGTCAATACCGTTTTATGTTTCGAAAATACTGAAACTGCAACCCTTAGGCTCATGCCAGCTAGTTAAGTGGAATTTGGAACCTCTGGAGTGAAATGAATCTATTGGAAACACTCTTTCCCACCAGAACAGAAATACTGTATCTCGACGCGCGTTTCGCTAACTAGTTAGTATCATCAGGGGATGACTCAAACTATCATCATCTTCTGGTGGGAAAAACGTGTTTTCAACAGAATACAAGATAATGAGCTTAATAATCAGAAAAAATTAAATGAAAGGATGAAATATTGAGTAGCTCAAATGAATTGTTCGAGTAGTGTACTAAGATGACTACATTTTGGTTGTTATAAAATTTTCAATCATCTGTCTCAATCTAGAATTATTTCCTTCGAATGTTTTCGAATTGTGTCAGTTTCAGCGAATTCGTTATCAACATATCAGTTTTTACTATTTTTACCAGCGTTTTTAATGTTTTCCTTCAAAATGTTTTTAGACATTATTTACTCATTATTCTGGTATAATGCCGTCTGATCAGTATTTCAAATCAGTACTGGTAGTAGCCATCTGAGTAAATTGTTTAGTCAAAGACTCACACACCTTTCACATACCCTTTCAAGTTCCTCGGGATGGTATAAAGTTTCACTCATTATATTTGATCAGTCATGGGACAACTAACAAAAGCAATTTTGGTGGTGAAAGCCCTTTTAATTTTTCACATGAACGACTCGTAAGTATGAACATAAAACTGGTCTCATATATTCTTCAACTAAAATTAGGATTATTTCACCAAAATATTTTTTTATAAAAAACATCACTATTCGATGGACATAATTTCATATTCAATTTCAGATGCTTTTATGTCATGTTAGTTGTCATGTTTGAACAATTAATATAAGTACCTAATTCAATAATTAATGACAATCGTTACAATTTTGTCAATTTATGCTGAGATGTTTTGAATACATTTATATCTTTTGTCAAATTGAAAGAAATGAACTGAACAGTGGTGATATAATATTTTGTTCGCCTTCATAAATGTGACGACGCTGGGGATCAGACACAATTTTCTATTTATGATAAGTATTTTTCGACAATCGACGCAAAAAATATCGAATTTCAATTTATATCGGTATCACTTTTCGTTGTTACTTTGGTAGAAGTTTCTATTGAATGCACAACCACCCACAAGTATTATGAGGACAATAACTTGTAAATTGATCTTAATGTTACTTGACTGCAAAAGATATCAGTCTACTTCATTCTATGAGAAGTTCTTCCGTGATTGATTCCTCAAGTAAAAAATTAAGACATTAGCTGAACAGTAAAATCATATTCGTGCAACTTATCAACTAAAAAAACTTATTCTTCAACTGATCCCGAAATATTTATACTTCTTATTTCTCTATTTGCGCATACGTATTCTGAAACTACTGTTTCTGAATATATTTTTTTCTTAATTAATACTATGCAAACAATTTCCAATTGGGAGTAATTTTGTTTTTCTAAATATCCTTCTACCTTTGAAATATTTTTTTTAAAAATTGCCGAACGAAAAAGTTTCTTGTTTCCTGTACAATTTCTGGAATCGGTAACGTGTACAATGGAATAGTAATTTCATAATTTTCAACAAAATGTCAATATATCTGCAATTATTACATTAGAAACAATAATTCCAAATGCTCAACGAACATGAAAATGAAAGAATTCTACAGATAATAATAGCCAGCCTAGTTTCATTTCATGAATATGAAATGAAATACATCAAACAGACTTCAATTCAGTATTCCCTTTTCGAATCTATTCGAAATCATACATAAATAAGTTTCAACATGAAGCTAATAACATTTCAACAGAAATAATTCACTTCAATGTGGTTCAATTATTAAAGATTTACTCATAAATAAACTATGTGTTTTTGAAATCACTTATTCATGACATGAAAATAGGACAGTGAAAAATAAAACCATGAACCGATCGTTAATCTCAATTGTAAATCTATGGAAACGACATCATGAATGTAAGGGAATTTGTCATCGGCTTCATTTTTTCCGTCCAGCAATGCATTCATTGGTTGAGACTGGCACCACTGATGAGAACTATGGCGGGTCGAAACAGAGGACGAATCTCATTCAGCGGGCAACGTCAAAGCTTGCTTTCGCTAGGGACTGCCTTATAATGCCTCGTTCATCTTTAATATTCGTGGATTGAGCCTTCATAGATAGCATATTTGACGCTAACATGGAAATTATGTAGTTTGCATCAACTCACTTCAATAATCACAATTATGTATGATTACTTTAATGTTCAGAATGAATGTACACTGAAACATTGGCTGGAGAATAATCCTGCAAATATACAATTCTGTTTGTCAAAAAGCCAACAAATTTTAAATAACTTCGACAAAGAATTATCAGAAAATGCCAATTGTCGACCTATGAATGATAAAGAAAATGTGTTTGAAATCGACTGTATTATTGTACTCATAGAATTCAGTAGCTGTAATAATTTTGAGCAATATCAGCTAATTTTGCCCGCACTGATGATGCTCCTTAATTTTTCTCAATAGAAAATGCTAAAATAAATTTCTATTTCTTCAATGAAACGTTGCTTTCAAAATTTTGTGCTTTTTTTTTAAACAATATCTGGATTTCAGGAAGTTGGTCAGACTAGTGAAATGAGAAAGGTTGGACATTTAATTAACTTCATATATCTCAGAAAAATGTTGTCATACCTCTGTAGAAACCTTGTGAGTTCAAAGTGTAAATGTTGGTGGGTGATCTAGAATTCTAATTCCTCTACTTTTGTTTCAGATTTGAAAATTTCAAATTGACGGTCGGTAGCCGGTCGGTTCGATGTGGGTACTTTGTTCACACACTCAAATCGACCGTCGTGTTGGTCGCTGTTGTAGGTCGATCCATTTTCACTTGCTATCCTTCAACACGTGTTAGGAATCACACGTTGAAAGGCAAGACCTCGTTAGTCCTTAGCTCGCAGAAGTTTTGGCTTCTGAAAGTTATTGTTCGTAGGGATGTGACAGCTGATTGACGAAAAAAAAAACAGTGCACGAAATAGTCACTAATTATAGAGTAATAAAATGATGTGCATATTTGAAAAAGGTAATATTTCAAAAACATTACGTGTATATCCCATCGATAGTAAAGCCCCCAGAACCCAAGTTATCCAATTATCAAAGGCATTCCATCTTCTTCACATCCCTATTTTGATGGAGCGTCTAGTGTCTCGTTATACTTGCCCGACTGACAGCATATTTTGTACTTTAAACGCTGTATAAAAGCAACGAGGCTGTCAAAACGTCCTTCACGGCGACTTTTAGTACTTCTTCTGAAAATATAACACTTCATTTGTGGTCTGAGTATCGGAGGGACTCCAGGTGTTGCTGATTAAAAATCCATAAATATTTTCGCTTTCAAGTTGGTTTCGGTTTCCGTTTTATGGGTTTCCGTGAAGTGACGCAGAAAATGTGTCATTTGTGACGATAGTTGAGAGACAATTTTCGATAGATAAAAGAAACATTTCAAAGCTAGAGTAGCATATTAATTTCAACACTTTAGCAATTGTGATATGGGAGACAATCAGAACATGAATTTTGTGGAAAGTAAATCGACTTCGTTTCCCAAAAAATGCATTTTTCCTAGACAAACCTTGGAAACATTTCACAATAAATTATTAGAACCCTTTTTCTGCATGAAATTGAAATGTACTTGAGTGATGAATGGTTTTGAAATTCATGTCGAATAGCTAAGATCTTTAAGTTATAACAGAAAATTCACAGATGATACACAAATTTCAAGTGAATGATAAGTACAAGTCAGCTTACAGAAGACCTTCGAAGAAAGGCTAATCAGAAGAGGTACTGTACATTTTAGATAGGACAGGAAACAAATTTGCTGATCTATAAATACTCAGCGGAAGTTTGCTCCAGTTGGTTAAATAATTTCTTACCACAGCGGACAAACTTACTGAAAATATATCATATTAAAATTTTTCATCATTCTATGTTGACAGAACTCAAATAATCAATGGTACTTATCAACAATTCAAAAAATGATAGTTGCAAGGGTATCGGTGACATTTCTGTGAAAATATTCGGAAGTCTACCTTATTCAGGCTTACTTGTTTCATCACAGTTCATCGATCAGTATTTTGAATCTGGCAAGTCATTTGTAAATTCAAATTCAATACTTGAATAATGACAATATTTTTGGTCATTTTCTAGCGCCAAACTATAAATAACTACGAAAACATTGCGTAGAATTCAGAGAAACAAACAAGAATTCATTCTTCTGTCACTTCATTCTATGTTGTATCATTTGAATATATGCAAAGAACTTTTCTTATTATTGTATTGCTTTGAACCTGTAACTTTTTATCACAGAAAATATCAAAAAATGATAAAAACACAGATAATATCAAAAAATACTGACTACCCCACAAAAAATAATAACTTTCAAAGAACAGTATATTTACTTAGAAACAATTTCTACTCCTGAACCCCTTAAAAAACCAAAATATTTTTATTGGATCATCCTTCAACTTAAGCCGCCTTGATGAGTTTCCTGTATATATTTTTTTAAAAACAAAACACAAGCACTACAAGCACATCCTTAAGGCGCTCTAAGAGCGGTCCCTGTGCGAAAGTAGTGATTCATATTGGATTTGAATCACTGGCGATTGAATTCATTTGGAGAAACGTTGTTAGGAAGTTTATTCCACGTAAACACAGTTCTCTAAATGAAAGAGTTCTTGAACAGTGAAGTTCGAGGCGTACTGGGTTGAACCTCAAAACGATAAGCAGCCACAGTCTGTATCGTATTCCTGATATGTACCGCTCTTGGTGGAATCAAATATGCCAAGTCACTTGAACACTTCCCATGAAAGTATCTAAGGAAGAGAGACAAATCTTCAAACTTTCTTCGTTTTTTCAGACTATCAAGGTTCGCGTCTTCAATCAGGCTCTCTACTGGATGGAATCCAGCAGTTTCAGGTGTTTGGGGGCGGAGCTCCATACATGAGAATAATACTCCAATGAAGGTCTGATCTGAGCTTTATAAAGCATCAAAAGTTGCTGAGGTGTGTACAGTTTTCTGGTTCGAAACAATGTTTCAATCTTTTGAGAAGAATCCTTTGCAATTCCGGCGACATGATTGCGGCAAGACATATTGGTGTCCATTTTAACTCCCTACAAACTTATCGAAGCAGAACGCGGAATTGTCTGATGTGACACTATTATATCCGGTTCGGAGATATCCATCTTTTTGTAGAAAACCGATGCCTGAGTTTTTGTGGTATTACATTGTACCTGGTTACTTTCACCCCAATTCTAAATTACTTCTAGATCCTCATTGAGATATTTAATCTTCTGCTGCCGGTACATAAGAAGCCGATGTCCTGGAATCCAAATGTAATGACAAGTGTGCTGTCTTCAGCAAAGCAATATATTGGATTCTTGGTTTTTCCAATAATTCGTTGATATACAATAAAAAGAGGGTTGGAAACACTATAGATCCCTGAGGAACACCAGCATGGATAATGAAAGTATACTAAAAGTGGATTTGCAGCCGAAGCTCAAAGAAGTATTAACGCCAAATACAGCAAAGATTTAGCGAGAGAATGGTTAGAATAGATCGTCACCATCACCAGCGAAAATATTTTCACTAACGGAGATATGGATAATTTTTACGAAGTTTTGAAAGACGGTCAATGCTACCAAACCCGGTATTGTGAAGAAAGTCAACACTTCCACAATGGCATTCAAATACATGGAAAACATCAATGCTTTCCTTGAAGCAGCAGCCAAAGAATTAGAAGTTTCTCCACAAGAAACATTCCAAACAGTAGATCTATGGGAGAGGCAAAATTTGAATTCCGTAGTGATTTGTCATTGGCATTGAGAAGAAAGGCTGATGAATATGGCAATCCCCACATTGGACCAAAGGAAGCGGATAAGAACAAAAGGATGTTGTTCGAAGTGGAAATTATTGCTGGACAAACCATCATTGGCCTTCAGATGGGAAAAAACGACTCTACTCGATAGGAAGACTTATCAGATTGTCTCTGGTCTGAATTCCTGGCCATACTGGCCTGGAAGGCACTTTAGCTGCTGACTCCCTTGCAAAAGTGAGTGCTGCACGCAGCTTCATCGGACCAGAACTTGTCTTTGGCATCGCTTTAGGCTTTGCCAAACAAACATTGAACACCTGGATGACAGAAGGTTTATTGACTTCTGGCAGAATCTTATAGGATTGACTGACTCTAAGGCGTTTATTCACTCTTCGAAGCATGATACCAAACAGTTGTTGGACTACAGTAGGGATGAACTACGATGTCTAACAGGCCTTCTTACAGGCCACTGTCACTTGAATCATCGTATGCAGAGACTTGGACTGTCGGAAGACAATGTGTGTCGCCTCTGTTTGGAAAATGATGAAACAACAGAGCATATACTTTGTGACTGCCCCGCTGGGGACCGAATCAGATTCTTAGAGTTCGGCAGAGCCGTACTCTCACCATCTGACCTGAAAGACTACTCACCATACAAACTAATCGGCTCCGTTGAGAAGCTGGGTTTATCTGGCCAAATGTGAATAGGTGTGAGCCACAATAAACTCTTGCGAGTTGCAGTGGAAGGTCGAATAGACCCACTCACTTCAGACCTAAGCTAACCTAATCTTCAGATGGAAAGCAACTAATGTGCCAATCAATCCGGGATCAAGTTCGGAAATACAAGACACATGTAGATTCATAAAAACTACTGCATAGATTCCTGAAAGAAGTATATACATCATCATCATTTATTTATATAGTCTTCAAGTGATTTTTGTTAATTTACTCTTGAAATAACGCTAAACAGAAGAGTTGAAGTTTTTGTTCATTTTTTTTATATGACTTTTTTGCGGATATAATCCGAGTTGAACATTCCTTTGAAATGTTTGTCTCTGAGACTAAAGTCATAGCAACGAAGTTTGGCCAGCAAACCCTCCTGTCACACACAGTCGAAAGCCTCAGAAATATCAACCGTAATTCCTCTTGATTTTCCATTATTCTCGATTACGTTATTCCAAATATGGATGACATACGATAGAAGGTCGGCTGTTGAACTTTGTTTCCGAAAGCCATTTTCATGATCGCTCAAGATGTTCGAGCCTTCCAAATATTTGAGGACTGATGGTTTACGGCATTCTCCATGATTTTTTATATCACTGATACCAAAGCGACTTGTCTATAGTTATTTGGAAGAGTCATAACAGTCTGTCATATTTTCATTTCTCAAGTATTGTTAATAGAGAATAACAGTTATTAACGAAAAATTGCATGCATTCTTTTTCCATCCTTATTTTTTAACAATTACAATTTTCTACAATCCTTTCTATATAAATCCAATGAACTCATATTTTTTAGCTGTGTATTACGAAACCCAACTTCTGAACTAGATGAATTGCATACCCTGTGGACACTCATCAGTAACCTTCGCAATCCTTTCTGAGATTGGTCTCTCCCCATAACACAAGAGACTGGCCAATTGAATTTGTCTCAATGCTTGGACTCCTTCACAAGAGAGAAAACTCTGGATGGAGATGAAAAACCAACGTGTTCGCAGTGCGAGGAAAGAAGAAAATGCACAACATTCTTAGATTACCTTCAACGAAAAGACTCAGAGGCAAATCAAATGTAGCCATTGCCTCTCCTTCAGAAGGATTACATATGAGCAATTATGCAGCAGACAATATGGCTCCTTGTCGTTGTAATCTATATGTACTTTCATATCACAGAGGCACTACTCTCAACGAGCATTACACAGTATATTGCAGACACCCATTCAGTGGCACGTGTCTGTCTCCAATTTGTGAGTGGGGAGACATACGTCCTCATTCATAAACAGGGGAAAATGAAGTCGCACCTTTGAGGTGATTTTTTTGTGAATTGATTCGTATTTCATAGTTCTAATAGGGTTTATATGATATAAACAACTATTTTCATGATTTATTACCAATAAAACTTCATGACAAAAGTCACCCCATAAATATGATAACTCTCCATTGTTGTGCTCCTTGGGACCAAATGCCCCTAATGCAAGTGCCACAAATAGTCGGTATCTCATCTAAAAATAATTGCAAATCTTCGGTATCCTACTCCGAAAAAGTACAAACTGTCATAGGAGTGCCTCAGGGCTCCATACTCGGTCCAATTCTTTTCTTGATATTTATCAACGACATAAGTCCCCAAATAGACATCAGCTCAGTTTTTTGTTCGCTGACGACATCTCAGTTGTTGTGTCAGAGAGGGATATTAATTCTCTGAATGAAACATCTAATGTAACAGTGTCTCGAGTTGTTGAGTGGTGTGAAAAGAAATTTCTCTTGATCAATAAAAATAAAACCAATTATATACATTTCAGAAACGAAACGGAAGCCCCACTACATATCAATATAGACAATTCCGAAATAGATGAAACATTTTCCTCCAAATTTTTAGGGATTATGATAGATAAAGAATTGCGTTGGACTGATCAGGTAAAAGCAGTAATGGGTAAATTAACGTCAG
>WOGO01008178.1:0-10765 GCA_015342085.1 Leptinotarsa defecta
TTCTTCAGAGGTTTACCCATCATGGCTTGCTGTCCGATGACTAACGCTTTACGAAGCCTAAAAAGTTAGTCATCGGACAGCAAGCCATGATGGGTAAACCTCTTAAGAAGCTAGCCACTCGCGTCAGCGAAACGTCAGGAAGAAATTCCAAAAATCCACGGCTTTCAAACTCGGAAAACAGTGACGCTATAAAGAATTAACTTAAGCCGCTCAAAGAAATTTCGTTTTAGAACATCCAGAAATAATTGATGTCAGATGTAAGGTAATTACATGAGGAATCATACAAATACCTATTTCTTTCACCTCTCAAAGGAAGGCGCTTCAACATTATTTTAGCATCAGGTGTGATAATACAGAACAAGATAACATTAAAATAGAGTCCCATTGAAAATTATAAGTTTGTCGCTGGTAATTGCTTTTTTTATACCCCAGCTGGGATTGTTAAGTGGATCCTTGAATAATTGAATGATTTACCAAGTAACATTTTTAAACACATCGTAATGTCACAATCATTTCTTGAATTTCAGTTACTCTTTGTACTAACCTTTTTCTGCATCTGTAACGAGATTAAGTGCCTTGCTTTTTTCGGACCAGATCACCAACATCATTTTCATAATTTCCTCCAGTTTTGGTTTCAATTCTGCACTCATCGTGGGTACATCCGACGGAGACATACCGTTAACTATTGGAAATATATACTTGAAATTATATTAATTCTGTCGATAAAGTACCGGGAATTGAACATTTAAAAAACCCGCGTGAAGGCATTGTCGAAATAAATTTCATAGCTATGTTGGCACAACTGTCCTTTATATTCACACATAGTTTCACACATCGTCATTTAGTTCCTTCACAGTATTCAATTTGTTAATTACCTCAAACATGTTTTGCGATTTTTACAATGGATAAAAATATCGAACAAAGAATCTGTCTTAACTTTTGGATTACAAATGTAAATTCGTGGGCCGAAGCACTAAAAATATTGCGAAAGACTTAGGTGAATCGAATTTATCGAAAACACATCCGTGGTACAGTGTATTTGAAAGTGTTCGTGATGTGGTGGAAGATCTGCCACGCACTGGTTGGCCATCAACATCCTCAATTGTATTGAGAGAAGGAAATGGTAACTGCTAAAATGTATATGTTTCAAGAATCAGTTCTTTAATTTAAAAACGATTTTGTAAGTCATGAAACGCGTAGCCACTCGACTAGTGCCAAAAGACCAGAATTTTCTCTCACTGAATCGCGTAAAGGTCGTTGAAGTCGATTCCAACCTCACATTCATGAAATGTAATGTAACTGGTGATGCGAGACATGGGTTTACGAATATACTGAGTTGAAATGGAGAAAGCTCGACAAAGTTGATAAAAAAAAAGTGTGTACACTCGAAATTCTTGCTAGAAGGTAAGGTAGTAAATGAAGAATATTAATTGAGTGCTATGCGTCATTTGAGAGAGCAAATCCGTCGGAAAAGACCAGATATCTGGAGAGAAAACTCATGGATTCTGCACCACGATATTCACGTAGAAGTTCACAGCCTGACCTAGAGATGGCGGTAGTTGTTTGAAAAATATCACTGTTTTAGGAATACACACTCTTTAAATCATAGGTTTCAAATTCAAAAACGCTGCGTTGTTTAGTATTTGTTTTGCAACCATCAATGGCGAAGTTTTTTGGTGAATTTGTGAAAATGGAGAAAATTAGTCTTCGTTATGTCATACCGACAATACTTTTATTTGAAAGGCCTCAGCCTAAGTAACATAAAAGCTGAACTGGATTCTACTCTGGGTGAATAAAATATTGGGTAGCAGACTTTAAACAAGGCCGTACGAGCTGCCAAGACGAGCATCGCAGTGGACGACCAAATGAAGTGACAACTCCGGAAATGGCGGTGAAAGTCCACAAAGTGGTACTGAATGATCGTTAACTGAAAGTGCGCGAGCTAGCAGACTTAGTAGGCGGTACATCGTATATTATCTGAAAATTTTGACATGAGAAAGATGTGTGCAAGATGGGTGCCGCGTTTGCTCACACTCACACTCGAGCAAAACCAGAGTCGTGAAGATGTTTCAACCGAGTGTTCAGCGAAGTTTCACAGCAACAAAGCATCATCAAAGCACCAAGAAAAAAGTGTTTCATCAAGAGCTGCAAGAAGACTATGTTGAAAAATAAATAATTTTTTTTCCAAAATTATTGTGTTTTCTTTGTTGGACCGGGTACTTCTGGGACCACCCTCTTATCATTGTGAACGAATTTCCAGCCAAACATTCAACAAATTTTATACAACAGCCACCGTATTCAGCAGACATGGTTTCGGTCGATTTTCTTCTTTTTTCCAAAACTCAAATTACCTCTTCGAAATATCCGTTTTCAGTCGAGAGACGACATTAAAGAGAATTTGCTGTGAGTACTGAAGTCGATTGGAAAATAAACGTCCAAAATTGATGATTGGGTTGATCGTTGGTGTAATATTTCAGAATGGGCCTACTTTGAAGACGATACAATAAATAGGGATAAATATTACATATCGTCCGTTTTTTCGACCAATTCCCAGTACTTTTTTTTTAAAGTGTTAGTACTTTTATAATAGTCGAGAGAATTGATTTGAAAATTTCCCGGTCTTGATATTCCATGTCTTTTCTATTATTTCGTATATGTTTAAAAAAATATTAAAAGAAATCACTCTTTGAAATTATGACATAAAGTGAAGCCACATTTAAGATGTACCATGTATACAGAATACAAAACTTATGAAAACAAATATCAATGTCAATAACAGATTCTTCTCTCTTATCTCAGTGAGAGAGAAACTGTTTGAAACAACTACTTCCTCTGGAAATATTGAATTATATGAAATACACTTGTTTTCTCATCTACATCAAACATATTGAAACAGATATTATCCATGACAGTTGCTACACAATGTAGTAGATGAAAGAGTATTGAAATGATAATTCAATGAATAGATGAGAAAGGAAATAAAACTTTCTATATTTTTTAACAATTTTAGTTGTAAACTTATATTACTGCAGTTTCGTTCTATGTGGACATTTTCAAACTAATACAATTTGTTTTACCAGGCAGCAACGGCTACATCAATCAATTCATTAAAAGAAAAACTGTTTTCAACATTCTGACGAGAAAGTAGTTGTTTTGGATTGACTCTTCCATAACGATTCACAGATTTTCTTGAATAGTTTATTGAATGCGTGAAAAATCATGGCAAACACCAAAAAAATGTTTCCCAGCAAATTTACATTATCCAGCTCGAATATTGTTTTACTCACATTTCACTCAATTTCTACAAACTCTCGTGACAGTGACTCTCTAAATAGTTCTAATAAAAGACAAAGACAACACTTACCCAGTATCATTTTAATTTTTTCAACACCATACAATGTAAAACACGCATAACCTCTTACCAATTCCCATGAAATGTTAGCTATTTCTGTAAACATTCGCGGATGAAAATAGAAACGGCATCGATAAATTATTTTTTGCCTCGCTTTCCACCGGAATTTCTCTCGCAATTCTTAATCATATACGTGGACTGTTCAAAAAATAAGGTAAATGTTTAAATTTCGCGGGCTACCTACATTCGATTAGCGAGTTTTTTTATTTTTTTATGTTGGTACAGCCGTTTCGAACATATATGTTCACAGTTTCACCTGTTAAGTTTGTTGGTAAGAAGCATAAAAGTTAGAAGTATTTTGCATCTTCGGCGATTTTCTGCTAACGAAAGAAATGGATCAAAGAGTTTACATAAAATTCTGTGTAAAAAACGGATTCAAGTGCTCAAAAACACTTGAATTGTTGACAGTGGCATACGGTGACTGTACTCTAACTCAGAAATAACACACCAAAATTTTACTGCAAACAAAATAAGTATAGTCGAAGTTAACGATATTGTGCATATTTATAGAGGACGGCACTCTTAAAGGCTAAAAAAACCAATACATAGAAATGAATCGGCTGCGAACGAGTACAAGTGGACTGTGGACTAGGCGATTCGTATTGGATAATTTTTACTAACCGAGTTTTATGATTGGCTGAAGAGCCAATTAAATCTGAAGTCATGTTACGGTGACGAATAGAAATCGGGAATGCGTGGATGGTTATCGCCGTCTTGTTCAGTTCTTGAACTGATCGTGATTCGAGTGCTGAAATTCGATATTGGTGCAGTTATAATTACCTAAAATTTTTGTTTAAAATGTGGCGTCCTTGGACAAGTACTGATAGTAATAACGAGTGTGATAACAACGCAGACTTTTTCCAGTGCAGTGATTCCAATAGCAATACCAGTGCGAAAAAGAGATACCAATGAATAAGATTCGGATGCATTTGAATATTGAAACATAGAGAGAATGTTTCAATGTCTATAAGAATCTACATCTCAAGTTTGGTTTAGAGGGAAACAAACTATTACAAGCAACATCAGATTTGACCGAAATTCACTGTTCAACTGTACGTAAAATAGTCAAAAATAAATCTTATGGACGCAAGACGCGATGTGATACAGGATTACCAAAACCTTCAGATCTTCATCTAATAAAATCATTGAATAAAAAACAATATACGACTGTTATAAAAGCAATGATATTCCTACAAATGAAATCATAAGGAAGAAATTGAATACTTCCGGTCATAACGTAAGCTGCTGTGACATTTACGGCACAGTTACGAAAAGCTGACCTGATGGTTCGAGAATGTGTACGTCTAACATGGCTGCAAACAAAGAATCGCGACTAATCATTGTGCATTGCGGAGAAAGTAAAAGATGGGTTCCGAATTCTTTGAAATTATGTGAAAAAACTTGAGGACTGCAATGTTGACTATCATAAGAGCATGAACATTAATCCCACATTTGGATGCGAATAGTGTAATAGTTCTTGACAACGCTTCCTGTCAGTCGCAACAGCTCATCAAAGTACCGAATAAAAAACCGAAGAAAGATGAAATACAAAGTTTTTTAATGAATAACAATTTGTATTTTGAAGATTACTATACCAAACACCAACTACCTGAAGTTTTACAGACAAAAACATTTGAAAAAGTGTATGCCCTTGAGAGTATTGCTGAAAAGTAAGGACACATCATACTGAGACTTCCCCTCTATTTTTGTGTTTTCCATCCCACCGAGTTGATTTGGGGAAAATTGAAACAAAGCATCAGGCGTAAAAATAATTTTCCAAAATTTATTAACAAGATAATAGAGCTAATTGAAGAAGAAGTATGTAATATTACCGAAGAAGACTGGCAAAAACTATATCATCGAGAGCAGATGAAAAAGATGAAAATATTTTCCATCCTGATGTTACGAGATCAAATTCCAACCAAACATAAACTGGGTTGGTCGATGTGTGATTCACAGCTTAGGAAGATTATAATTTCTAATAATACAGTCACATAAGGAATCTTTCCAATAAGTTTTTTTTATAGTGAACTCCAAATGAAGCACCCCTCTTACCCATCAATTGTGATACCAGTAATTTTGAATGTTACAGTTGTACTCAAGTAGAAGTTTTTCAACTATCATCCTCCAATATATCAGAAAAATTGAATCAGTAACATAGATGTTATTCATCGTAATAGTTCATTTCTTTTTTTCATACTACATTCAATTACTTTTGATACATGCTATCATTACTTCTAATAACATAACAATGACAACGGAAAAAGTAAAACTGTTTCATCCCGTACTGTTATTCATACTTAACCTATTCTTCTTCTTTATTCTTCGTTGTTAACACTTCTTTCATATCACATGTGAACTACGCATATACTAGAATTTGAGAAAATCATTGCAATGAAGTAATTTACTACAATAACAGGCTTATCGTTTTGTTAAAAAAAAGTGCCAGAATGAGATTCAGTCAATTTCGCCATCAGATTACTGAAAGAAAATTTACAAAAGGCAAAATAAATAATCCTCGTCTTAGTCTTCGGAGCAATAGTGAATCTGTAGGGTAGAAAGAAGACCAAACCATTTTGTTGATACTATCAGAAGGAAGGTAATACATAGGTATGAAGGCATAGTTTCAAAAGGGGTCATCAAAATTAAGCAATACGGCAGAGGAAAATAGGGTTCCAATTGACTAACCACCTGTAAGATTTTATTGTAGCTCAGAGAACAGTGAGTTTGAGTAAAAATTAAAAAAAAATCAATCAATAAGAGAGTGATATGTGTATGGAGGATTGAGAAGATGTTTGGTTTTCATATAGCTTTCATGACTTCATTGACATGACTTTCATGACATGACTATCTGTCGATCTGAGGATAACTCGGTGATATTCGCCAAACTTTATATTTTCACTGGAGAATGCCATTGAATTTTACATCAACGTCGATAAAATCGACTTCATTGGGTGCAGCTAGATACGCTTTTTCATTATCATAATATATCGTACTTTAAATAAAATCATTTTCTTCAATATATTATTTATTCTCATTTGGTTTCACAAACACATAGACAATTTAATATTCAGTTAATTCTATGGAGTTCTATACACTAAACTAGGTTTCACAGTTTTAAAAACAAATTTTAGAAGTAATGTCGAACATTCGATGACAAAATATTTGTGCTTACCATTAGTCAGACTTCTTACTAGGGTTCAAAGACAATTCGTTTTTTGAGCTGAAGGAATTACATCCACTATTCATTATATTCTGTGCAGTACTGCAGAAAATCTTTTAAGTTTTTTTTTTTAATTACAAAACATTTCCACGGAATATCAATATGTAAACTTCTGAAGCATTCAGAAATTCTATATTCCAGAGAATTTCAACTTGGGAACATATCCAGTTTACTACAGATTCTTGGTGAACAACCTCTAGTTGAAATCAATAATATCTGAAATGGATATTGAATTATTCAAAGTAGTTCTTTCTATCTTCGTCGTGCTTGAGATATCACGGTAAAATGTTAAACCAAATATAAAACAATTGCTGTTATTTGGAAATAAAAACCGCATTTTGCAAATAGTCAACAACTGGTGGTCAGAATAATCCTGCAAGGTCACTTGATTTGAGTCATCAAGTATTGAAGTGAGGTTTACCAAGAATCTATAATTTATAGAATATCATAAACATAGGTTCCCATGTAATTAGCAGCAATCACTGAAAACTAATCAAAACCAAACGTTATAAATATTGATATTACAGGGTGGAAGTAGTAGATATAAGAATCTTGATATTTTTTTGACAGATATGTAACTTTCGATAGTTTGAAAGGTTTTATGACATTTGAGAAGTATACGCATTGACATTTTTCACTTCGACATAAATATATTCCCAATATTAGGTCTCGAAAAAAGTTATGTATGATTATATTACTTCTTGTGGGTGAAGCTCATGGAGCGGTTCCAGTTTTTTCCTATCTCTATCCTGTTATTCAGGGGCCCTGTAAAAGGAAAAAATGATTGTACCAACAATAGAATTCCAACGAAGAAAAATCTTCCACGAACGTGGCATGGAATTGCTCACCAGTCACAAAAAAAATGAATAAACTAGTAAAACAGTGCCGAAACTAACAATGATGAAAATTGAAATGAACATCATTTGGACATCTACAACCATCTCAAGAACATTAATAAGCACATATACAAAAAAAGAAGCAACGGAAAGGAGCTCATCTAAAAGAACACCGAAAGACGAAGAGGTGTGTGAGATTCTTTCCAACCCCACACTCAATACAAGGAAAAATTCAAAGAAAAGACAGATACTCAATTGGTTAGAGTGGGACAACTAAGAAGCATTCAGCATAATCACTAAACTATCACATGAAAAGCCTAAAATTTTATATAGGAGGCATGATAGAAAGTATATGAGAATTGTGTTGGTCCAATCAACTACAATAATCATGCGTAGTGAGTTTTTAATTCTTCATTAGAATGGGGTGTGAAGTCTTGCAATGATAACTCAAAATCAACATATTATCGAGACAGACTAATATTGGAAATATATTCATTCCAAAGTATTGAACAATTACCGAAAGTCAACAAAATTTCATTATAGTGGTTGAGGATTTATCAGCATGCCTATTGGTTTAAAAAATGACCCGTACATATGACAGCGTTTTCAATTTCAGTGGCCCGAAAAAATCTAATGATTAACACAATTATAATAACTATACAAATGTTATCTCACTTTCTGTAACTTTCATATAAATATTTCAAGTAACTGCTACAGATGAGATCATTGTTATTTTTAAAAGTAAATTAACCATATGATCGGAATATTTTTTAAAAAGATGAAATACTATTATGTATGGATAGGAAATAATGACTTCGATTTTTTTCTTCAAGAAAACTATCCCAGGATTTTAATTACATTCATTCTTATTTTTTAATAAAGTTATTACAATTAGATTTATTGAATTATTGATGTAATAAAAATATAACGAGGTAGTAGCCATCACGATCATCTTGTAACTTCATGTTCCATATTCATGTTGTCGTGTTTCAGATACATTTCAATTATTTTTTTAAGGACAAAACACAAGCAGAACCAGAAAATCCTTAAGGCGCTCTAAGAGCGGTGCCTGTGCGAAAGTAGCGATTCACGTTGGATTATCAAATCCTGAATCAAATTATAAAAAAATCTTCACATAATGTTCATCACTACCACAATCGATATTCTGGTAGTGATTCTTAGGTTATACTTTTCACTTGGTAATTTCATACTGGTAGAGTTGTAATTCGGTAGGCTTTCAACTCGGTAGATTTCCTGATTGGTTGACAATAATGTTGGTAGTGGGATACTTGCAATTGATAAAATCGTTTAGGGGTATATCTGGATATTGTAGAGTTGTCATAGTAGTGAATATATAACTGGTAGATTTATTAATGTGCCTCTTCTGATTTACCTCTCACTAATAAGGTTGGTCGGACCGAGGCAGAAGAATTCAGATGGAAAAAAATCATATGAAGATATAATACCGTCAAAATCCTACCTGCAGATAAGGAAAACACAACTGTTGTGATGGATACGTATCTCTACGAACAGATCGAAGATGTTCTTCGGAAGTGGCAATACACGAAGATTGTACGGGACCCTACTGCATCAGTTGAAAGGAAGTTTCACCAGACTTTAAAAAAAACAACAAGTCTATTTTTCGGAAAAGGAGAGATCATCGCTAACACCGCACCACGGTAAGCCCCCTCAACTGTATGGATTACACAAGATCCACAAGATCCACAAGAAGGGTATTCCGCTCACACCGATCATTAGTTTCAATGATTGAGCTACTCAAAAATCGTCCAGATTTTTATTTCCACTTATAGAAGAAAAAACTTTATCTTCTGTGAAGAATTCAAGACATTTTGTCGAATTACTAGAGGGAATCGAAGTCACGAAGCAAGATCTATTAATCAATTTTGATTTGGAAAGCCTTTACACCAACGTTTCGGATCTGGCATGCTGTGTACGGAGCTACTATTTCCAACTGACTGACGAATTCTTTAAGCAAGAAGCATATATATATGATATGGAGTGATTTTAAACTTTGCCACTAAAGAACCCCACAAGAAGTTAGATAGCCAAACGACATTTGGTATTGCATCTTAGTCCTAACGGATGCCAATAGATGGCGATGTTGAAGTTAAGATTGCGCGCCGCGCCGGTCGTAAAATTTGTCTATGCGATGCCGTTTCTTCAGCTGTAAGTGGAGTGGCTATTTAATAGGACAATGACTTTGATATTATGTGATGAGTCGCACAATTTGCCGCCTCTTGGACTTGCAGCCCGCGTGCAGTGCACGCCCGCTCACGGTGGGACTGTTCCTGTAGAAACACGACGAATTCTAACTTGTCAGAATTAGTTCTGTATGTCGCCAAATTATGTAAGAAAAGCGTGCAAAACGTTTCATTACATCGTGTTCCAAAATAAAGGTGTACTCACCGAAAGATTTATTATTTTGCCGTCTGTACATTTCCAAGCAGGATTTTCGGTGAACCATTCGATGAGTTACAGCCTGGTATTTTTTGCGAAAGTCCTTCTCCGACTCGGTACTTGAAATAGAATCGTCATGGGAAGGTGGAATCTCTGAAAAGGATAATGGTAAATAACAGAGACCTACTTTGCAATGATAATTTGAATTAACTGTAAGTTGAAAACATGTTTAGACTATATATTGAAAAGGAAGACTTTTTTTCATTCAATGACAGAACACAAGCACTACAGGAAATTCCTCAAGGCGCTATAAGAGCGGTGCCTGTGCGAAAGTGGCGATTCACATTGGATTTACATCGCTGGAGATTAAATCCATTTGAAAAAACATTCTCAGGAAGTTTATTTCACACAAATGTAGTTCTCCAAATGAAAGAGTTCTAAAACAGTGAAATTTGAGGTGTAGTGAGTTGAATCTCAAAACGATGAGCAGCCACAGTCCTTCGCGTATTTCTGATACGTACCGCTCTTGGTGGAATCAAATGTGTCAATGTTTGTTTGAAGGTGATTGACAATGTTTCATGATGAATTTCACTAGTTCGGACTTCCATTGTCTATTATATAAAATGATTTTGGTGAAGAGGACCGACACTAAGTGGGAAACATCTGTATACCGAAAACCCACACATACGGGACAGTATCTGAACCACGAATCCAACCACCATCAATTGACTAAAAGAGAAATCATCAAGACTCTATTAGACCGTGCTTTTGGGCTCTGTAATACGAAGGAAGGTCTCGAGAAGGAACTAGACATCATCAAAAATGATCTTCAACGGAATGGCTACTCCAAAGCGATGGTAGAAAAGACTTTGGCTA
>WOGO01008179.1:0-10765 GCA_015342085.1 Leptinotarsa defecta
GGCCACAATATTGAAATCGTTCATTTTAACCGGAGAATGAAATAAATTAATTATCATGTGTGAGGATATATAATATATCCACAGAGTGTTGTTTCGCGGAGCTACCCTAGTATTTTAAAACCTTTTAGAATTTTATTAAAAACACGTTACAAACTATCACAAACTGTAGGTACGTGGCGGTAGAACTCGGCGTCGGCTCTCATGCGGTTTTTGATGGTTTGAAACGGATTGGAAAAGTCAAGAAGCTCGAAAAGTAACAGAAATTTTTGCGTTTCGAAGTTTGTTCTTTTATTTTGCGCAACTAAATCGATTATTTATTGGAGACGTTCACCATGGCTATTGCATGGTGGTTAGCGACTGATATGATCCACTATAACTTTTTGCAACTAGGCCAAACCGTCACAGCAGAGTCCTATTGTGAGGAAATCGACGAAATGTACCGAATATTTCGTCAAAATGAAATTTCGAAACATTCATCGCTCCCAACTACATATGCAGTAGAATCTAGTTAACGCCTGCCAAAAAACAACTACTTCCCAGGCCAATATCACGCTGGATATTGAATAATATCCCATAGACATTCAAGGTATTCCTTGTTCATCCAGTAGTAGAACCATGCTGCTGGATGTTCCGAGTAGATTACCTAAAAACAGGATTTGGGTATTTCTTCCCATCAGTGCAGGAAATATTCGACCCAGACAGTACCATATATTACTTTCGATAAATTACTTTGAATAAATTACTTTCGTAGAATCAATATATTTTTATCTAAGAAACGCGTTTGGTTCACCAGAACTTGTTGTATTCAACAATTTTGTCCAGAAAGCTAAGAATTTTATTTCGCAGTTTTCTTCTCAAAAGTTACTACATTTTCAAATTTCTTCGACAAAGTTGTCGAACTATCTAAACATTCGATGCAGTACGAAGCATTATCTGATATCAGTTTGTTGCTATTTCGCAACTTTCTATATTTTTCTTCAAGATGGGGAGCCAGATACGATCCATCTTCAAAGAAATGTTTGATATGAAATTCTCGCCAGAAAGAAATGTTTGATATGAAATTCTCGCCAGATTTGAGTAGGTATGTTTTTAATTTGCGCCTCTCACCATGTTGTTCATTGAGATCATTTTGATTTTATACAATTACATTTTATGGTCAGCAGGGAACGAAAACCATGGTAAATTTAAGTGGTAGGTACCATATTGCTTAGACAGACTATGTAAAAATATTGATACTGTTTATAATTATCTCTTTTTGATGTAATCTCAATATTAATTGAGATGCATCATAGTTTATGCACGTCAGGTCTCCAGCCTGCTTATTTTATTGTTCTTGCTTGTCAACATCTCGACATCACCTATTCTAATCGCTGGATTGGACGTGCAGGACCGCAAAATTGGCCAGCTCGCTGTCCTGATATGAATTGTCTAGATTTTCATTTATGGGGTGATCTGAAGGCTCTTGCTAGTAAAATATCTGTACTTGGGGAATTGAATAGTTGACAATTGCAACATCGTAAGGAATACTCCAGGTTTTTGAAAATGTCAGACAATTTGTGACGAATCGATCGCAGTCATGTATTTCATCAGAAGGTGGACGTTTTGCTCATTCACTTTGAGGTCCAAATTGTTTAAGTTCACCATTGATAGTTTTAAAATGAAATGAAGTGACTTCTATTTTTCTTCTCGAAAATGAAGGGAACAGAATAGACCAAAAGATTATAAGTATATTCAGTTGCTTGATCTATACAAAATAAGAAATACAAAACACGAGACAGTGGTCTACTTTTTTTTCTCAATATTATTGGTTGAATGAGCTCTTTATTACTTCAAATAACGGCTTCAAATGACATCCAAATCGGTTAAGAAATATTTATAATATTTTCTGAATACCATTTTTTGAAACTTCAACAGCATGTATCTCGAAAAATAAGCAACTTCGGACATATGGTCTTTGGAACTTAAGAAATCACCAGCTGAAGTTTAGTCCTGTTGTTAGGAAACATCCTGTTCAACACATCAAAGAAGAGGTAGGAAGGCACTACAAAAAGGGTAGGTATTTTTGAAAATTATGATTTAATAATATGTGATTGAAATATGTTTCCATTAAACACTTAGGTAGGTAAATGCTAGAATAAATTGACAATTTTTTTTCCGATGTAGGTAAATAATATAGGTAAATGTAGGTGAATCTAAATAACTGTAGGTAAATTTAGGTAAATGCAGGTAAAGTAAGGTAAATGTAGGTAAATGTAGATGAATAATTCCCTAGTCAATGCTAGAATAAACTGACAAAATCTTTTCCGATGTACGTAAATAATGTCGGTAAATGTAGGAGAATTTAGGTAAGTGTAGGTAACTAATATAGATAAATGTAGGTGAATCTAAGTAACTGTAGGTGAATTTAGATAAATGTAGGTAAAGTAAGATAAATGAAGATGAATAATTCGCTAGTCAATGCTAGAATAAATTGACAAAATCTTTTCCGATGTACGAAATAATATCGGTAGGAGAATTTAGGTAAATGTAGGTAAATAATTCGCTAATGAATGTTAGAATAAATTGACAAAATCTTTTCCGATCTAGGTAAATGATGTAGGTAAATGTAGGAAAATAATTCGCTAGTCAGTGATAGAATAAATTGACAAAATCTTTTTCGATGTAGGTAAATAATCTGAGTAAATATAGGTGAATGTAGGTAAATAATTCACTAATCAATGCTAGAATAAATTGATAAAATCTTTTCAGATGTGGGTAAATAATGTAGGTAAATGTAGGTGAATAATTCGCTAGTCAATAATAGAATAAATTGACAAAATATTTTCTGGTGTAGGTAAATATAAACGAATGTAGGTAAATGTAGGTAAATGATTCGCTAGTCAATGCTAGAATAAATTGACAAAATCTTTTCAGATGTAAGTAAATAATGTAGCTAAATATAGGTGTATGTAGGTAAGTGTAAGTAAATATAGGTGAATGTAGGTAAGTGTGAGTAAATGTAGGTAAATAATTCGCTAGCCAATGCTAGAATAAATGTACAAAATCTTTTCCGATGTAGGTAAATATGGGTGAATGTAGGTAAATGTAAGTAAATGTAGGTGAATGTAGGTAATTGTAGGTGAACCTAGGTTAATGTAGGTAATCCTTGGTAAACCTAGGTAAATAATTCCCTAGTCAATGCTAGAATGAATTGACAAAATCTTTTTGGATGTGGGTAAATGATGTAGGTAAATGTAGGTGAATGTAGATAAATGTAAGTAAATGAAGGTGAATGTAGGTAAATAAGTCACTAGTCAATGCTAGAATAAATTGACAAAATCTTTTTCGATGAATTTCAAACAAAACCAAATAGTTCAGGTGAACTGACGTACAATAATCAAGCAACTAGCATTTCGATATAAAATAACTATTATATCAAATTGAAACGCAAATAGTCATAATAGGAAGTTACCTACCACACACCATAATAAGGTGCGCATCAATCGCATATCTTGAGATATTTTTTTACATTCTCATAGTGAGAGAGCCCGATAACACGAACAGGATTCCATTGATCAGGTTTGGTATGTCGGATTGTCGGTGAATCACTGTTCGAGAAGTCTTCGCCCGCCCCGGGCTATGGGCCAAAAGTGACCTTCAAAAAATACATTGCCCGTTCTCGAAACAAAGAAGCCAGCCCGAGAGCTTCGTCGATGTTGGAGTTTTACTTTCTTTGAGGATTGCTAACGAAAGTGAAATGAATTTATTCGCACAAGTAAAAATAAATTATACATAACTATTTACTGAATATCGTTATCGCTCGTTATTTTATATGCTTGCTGTCGCGCTACATTCATGTTCATGGTGTAGGTACTAGTTGATTCAACTAAACTATATACACATGAAGGAATAGGAAAAACAGACTCTCTGGACGTCGCGATTTGAAATCAGGAACCTTTCTGAAGCGGGGACATACTCATAATGCATGAACAACTACCATGCTGTTCATATGAGAAATACAGCTTTTCGTGAACTTTTGTGAACAATAAATCTCATATAATTATTAATAAAACCGCCCCGGTTCCGCACGGGTGCAATGTTGCTACTAAACGTAAATTCGCTCACTAGAAATTTAAAGACATAAAGAAACAGTGACGAAAATATTGTACATCCATAATATATAATGAACCTTCATACAGAATTTCAGCCTCCAAAACTATACCGGCACGGAGAAACACTGATAAAAAGGTAAATTTATTTTATGAACGCGCTTTTTCCTCTCGGCTGGCGCCCAGTTGGGATATTCAAAAATCCTTTCCTACGGCACACCTAAAACATAAAGCAAACCTACATACAAAATTTCAACCTCCAAAAATATAGCTGTACGGAGAAACAGTGATCAAGAGGTATTTTCATATGTAAACGCTCCCCATTTACCCCCATGGGCGGTGCCCCTATTAATCATTTTTTAGTGCACATCTCAGACCAAAGAAGCACCTATATACCAAATTTTAGCTCCCTAGGACTCACCGTACGGAGAAACAGAGATGAATGAGTGAGAATCTGAGACTATTTAAATTTTAATCGGTTATTTTCAAATTGGTTTTGAGTTGTTATTTTTCTTTCAACCCCACTTTTCAGAGGGTATTAGAACATTATTTTTCTGTTGTTGAACTTGCAAGTAAACTCTTTAAATATCTTATTTTACTGCATCCTATGTTGAAGGTAACGAACTGAGTAGTATAGTATTTTCATTGAAAAATATAATGACAATTTAAGTCACAAGTTATGAACCCCACAAATAGGTACACGTCAGGGATTGAAGTTATGTTTTTTCAGATTAAAATATAATGCGTCTTTGCTTGCAAATGGTCTAACAATACTTCACTGTGATCCCTGTCGAGTATCCATTAGCTAGTCTTATCATTCAGAATCATATTCTCAATATTATATCTTAAAAACACTTAGGCTCTTGTTCTTTGAAGCCAACTGCTATTGCAGTTCAATAAAGTTTTCAACAGTTGTGTACAGTATAGAATATTGTTAATACCTTTCTTCATCCATAAAAATCTCAGCTGTTGCGCATAACTTCTGATACTTACTAAAATCTTTAATTTTCTAATGATATTCTTTAATTTCATAATAAATAGTGGACGTAGCGGACACATGACTTTCTATTTTCGGTCAGTATATTTTTCAGAGCAAACTACGAAATTAATTTTTTAGTTTGGTGTCACTATAAAACTATAATATTTTTGTTCACATTAGGTTGCTATGCACATATAACTTAGTTTGTACAACCATTAAAAACAAAAACGTTTTCAAATATATTAATGAAATAACACAGTAAAAAGTATTTGCGTTCAAAAAACATTTAAAAATTAATCATTTATTTTGAAATATAACCAATAGGCTATACAGGAAGAGCCGAAACAGTGAACCAAAGCCGCCAACTTACTTGGACACTAATCTTTTTTTCTCCCATTCGCTGGCACCTTCATCTTTCTTCTCCAAACCAACTAAACTTTAAACTGCAATAACTTTGAATCCTCATTTTTCTTGCTTACAACGACTACTCTATAAGATTATATGTGTTATATTGTACAAAAAATAACATCAGTCTCAAAATCAAATAATAATGGACCTTCATATTTTTCCCCTGACCTCTTCATATATTTTATCATTATATTTTATCATCTGTTAAGTATAATTTCCGTACGCCAATGCAAGAGACAGACTGAAGCAAAAATCACTATTAGAAAAGTTGCTGAGGATGTCGGCATATCGATTGACGTCGCCTGAGCATCGCCCAGAAATTGTTAGTAGGTCATAATTGGGTATATAGTTATAACTGGTGGAAACCAAAGGCCAATAGCCTCAATGAAAGTGCCCAGGAGACCCAAGACCAAATAAAGCACGCCACAGGCATAGGGCATCAGGAGTTATTGCTACATGGTCGTAAGGTCGATAGGGAATATTATTTTGAAGTTATGCGCCACTTGCAAACAGCAATACGAAGAAAATGTTCGGTTTTGTGGAAAAAGCATCACGAAAATGAATGCACCTGCCACAGCCACCGTATTTGCTCCCCTGTGACTTTTCCTGTTCTAAAGATTGGAGAGACCCATGAAAGGACGGCGTTTTTCGACGACTGAGCTGATAAAAACCGAAATGCTGAGAGAGCTCAAGAACATACCAAAAAGTGCATATCAGAACTGCTTCGAGGATTAAAAAAATACTGGCATAAGTAAGTAAAAGTAAAGTAAAAATTCACCTAATTTTTTCAACACAGTAGGTAGTATGCTAAAAATATTTCCTCCTCAAAGTAAAAATGTTCCCACAACAAAATCTTCGACGGCCCTCGTACATACCACCTCTAGCAGACACATCGGACATAAGGAAGATCGGTCCCATTTTCGGTTCAACATCGTGCATCAAAGGGAAAAATAAAAACAAAACAATACACACAGAGATCCCAATGCGGCGTATATCGGCCCGCCGAGTTGCACAACCTGTTGCTCGACGACGGGGTTAAAAAATAAGCACACGATGATACACTTTTTTGCGGGAACGTGCCGTCGAAACACCACCCACCGTGTGTATGTGTGGCTTCGGAACCCTCCGAGGTGTAACCGCAACCCTTTTTACACGTTTGATGTGCGATTCGGGAATTATGCCAGTATGTGAACAGTTCGATTGTTTGTGATGATTGACTCGAATGAGGAGAGCCATATACGGGGTTACTCGAAAACAGCAAATGACGTCAGTTTTATCTACTATAATATTTTGGTAATTGTGTTCCTCATTCGATCGGTAGACCTCTTGAATATTGAATAAAAACATAACTTCGTCGTATTAATTTCATTCCGTTGCTACATTTTATGAACCTACAACAGCGATAGGATGAACATCAACACCAATACAGATATTACCACAGATTACCACATTGATAACGTTATTTTGGAGAGAACACATAATATTCGGGATTCAGAAGTCTACTATGATCATCATCATTACCACAATAATCACATTAAAAACTCAGCATAACGAACTTATGCTTTTATTATAAGAAACTGTAAGAATTTCCATTTTTTTAAGGACAAAACACAAGCACTATCGGAAAATCCTCAAAGCGCTCTCAGAGCGGTGCCTGTGCGAAAGTAGCGATTCACATTGGATTTGAATCGCTGCAGATTGAATCAATTTGGAAAAAAGTTCTCAGGAAGTTTATTGCACATCTCCAACCTTTCTTCGATGTTCCAGGCTACCAAGGTTGCACGTGATGTTCGCGTCTCCAATCAGGCGGATGGCTCTTTTCTGGTTGGAATCCAGAAGCTTCAAGGTATATTTGGGGGCAGATCTCTATACATGAGAACAATACTCCAAAGAAGGTCTGATCTGATCTGTATAAAGTATCAAAAGTTGCTGAGGTGTGTAGTTTTCTGGTTCGGAACAGTTTTCCAAGCTTTTGACAAGTAGCCTTTGCAATTCCAGCGACATGATTGTGGCAAGACCTATTCGTGTCCATCTTAACCCCCTAATAAACTTATCAAAGCAGAAAGCGGAATTGTCTGACCTGACATTATTGTATCCGGTTCGGAGATATGTGTCTTTTTGGAGAAAACCCTGTGCCTGGGTTTTCATGGCATTGAATTGAACCAGGTTACTTTCACACCAATTCGAAATCACTTCTAGATGCTCATTAAGATATGCAACCTTCTGCTGCCAGTGAATATGTGCCTCCATAGCCGCTGTCCTGGAATCCAAATGGAATGACGAGACGCTCACCTCTCTGTATTTCAGTTTGGTGATGCCAAAACTAGAATATGGAATCCCGTAAACAATCAATATACATCTGTCGTTGATATAGTATACAAAAGAAATGTCTGAAACTCCTCAGATTCAGAACCTATCCCCCAAGAAATTATAATTACTCTGACCTGCTTAATGGATTCGAATTGGTTGCATTGAAAAAAGGAAGAAATCAGTCATCTGTTTTATTTTTGTATAAGTTGAATGGCAAAACAGACTGTTCTGCACTATTATCGGAAATTGTGCATTGTGCACAATACTACATTTTTTTCACAAGAGGGCACAAACGAACTTGACGTTGGAGTCCCCAAATAACTTTATTTGTCGTAATGCAAACAAGCTCTCTAATATCCATATTTCTGGTGCTTCTGGTATTAGCATTTTTTTCTTTCGTGTAATTCAATCTTCATATGAAAAGTGTTGTTTCGAGAAGGCTTTTTTCGAATTTGTATCTGAAAATAACTCCTATGCATGATATACACATCTTGGAAAGGGTTTATTCTGAAAGTAATTGCTTTCTTCCTTCCAGAAGAAGTTTTCCATTATTTTTTGTATAAAAATGGAGGAGTGAAAGCCTAAATGCTGTTTCACCAAAAATGTATATTGTGATTTTTGAACCGATTTAGGGTAGCATATTCAGTTTGACCAATATATAAGATGTTTTGTCACATCTGGCTATCAAAGCAACTTTCATACTTTTGTTCGTTTAATCTTGAAATGAAACTCAAATCTCCGGGCTCGGCAAAAACATAACCGTTTGAAATATCATTTGGTATGCTATTTCAAATAGCTGCATTCATGGGTTACATTTATCGCTCAACTCAGTTATATTTCGGCTTTGAACATTTGGCGTTTTATTTTTTCAAATATCATTATTGATGAATGAGGGATTGATATACATAAATATTTCTGAAAACTGAAAGTTCGAACAGTGCTAGTTAGAAATGACACTTCAAATAAGTAATTACATTTTGTAAACGAAATATTTCGACCCATTTGAATCCGACTCAAAATAGTATATTTCCATTTGGGCTGAGAGACTCTATACATCAAGATCATAATAGATTTGTCTGACAACTGAAGTGGCGATCTTCCGATAAGTCTGCTTGGTAAGACGTTTTCAAAGAAGACTCTAGTGCCAGACACGGTAAAAAGCTTTGAATATGAAGTTCTAAGAGCCACGTCATGTTTAGTTTATAAAATTTAATGAAACTCATATGTTTGTCAATGAACGTAATTCATTTTGAATTCTAAAATACAATAAATAGTCTTCTAGAAAAACAGATATATAAAGAATCTTTCTGAACCTACATTTAATGGGTAATTTATCGACTAAGTTCGAAATTTACGATGAAAAAAGTAATAATTTTGTCTGTTGACGGATTAACAGAATTGAAAAGAGTCAACTGACACATTTTGAAAGTACCAATCGAAAGATTTCGAGACTGTCAGGTGACAAATTTTGAAGTTTTTATTTCAACTATAGATTTCGAATCTTCTTACCCACTCTAAACAACTGACGATATATGAAGATCTCCACAGTATCTTTTGTCCAAAATTTTCTGATTTTACTTCAACTAAACTCGTCTTGTTTTATCCTATATATTTTAAGCCACATTGATAAAATTTTATAATTGACAGATGTTCAAGGCATCAATTGAAATATTTGCAGTAACTATATGTGACCTAAGCAAGGCGTTAGACTGTCTCACATGTAGTTCTCTTGCCCAAATTTGAATACTACGGAATTCGAGATAGTACAGTAAAATGTTCAAGTCATATCTCACAAACAACAAGTGGTTCTCTGCAATAAAGATAAATCTGGTTTTAAAGTGGTCAAATACGGAGTGCCTCAAGAGTCGGTCTTGGGACCTACTCTATTCATAATGTATGTAAGTGATATATTGTATAATTTGCAGTCTTCCTTAAGCATTTTGTTCGCTGACGATGTAACACTATACGAATCAAGTAATAATAAAGACTTCTTAGAGTATTCTATTATCTCAGTTGAACAGAAAGTTGATGTATGGTTTGTAGCAAATACTCTCAAGCAGAATCCTAATGAAAAACACAGAGAATTAGATTTTCGTATTATACTCTGAATCAAATGGGGGGAAAAGCCAAGCTCCTAGGGCTCACATTAGAACCGTCACGACCAGTTAGTTATACCTATTAACACAACTCAAAAAAGTAATAAGCTGTGTTGCTTTGGGAACAGCCTATTTGTCTCTATTTCATTCCCATGTCTGTTATGGTATAAGGCTTTGGGGGAACTACAGCGTATCTTCTAAAATTTTCAAGTGTCAAAAAAAGCTTTAAGGAGAATTGCCAGTGTTGGTTTTCGTGATTCTTGCAGAAATTTGTTCAGTGAATTGAAAGTCATGATAATGTTTTCAATTTTGGAAATTTTCAATCTATTTACATGGCTACAACACAAGAATAGATACGGTATAGGCTTTCTAGATCAGTTAGTAATTCCCTTGATTTTGAACTTGTTTAATAAACTACCAAATGAGGTGAAAAGTATGAGTCATAAAAAATTCAAAAAACAATCAGATGGTTTTTCATTAGCAACTCTTTTTACACTCTTGACAAATATAAACTTTGTCACCTGTATTGCTACAACTATTATGTAGGTAGATTTTTTTAAACTTCTAGTTTCTCATCATATATCAGTTTTATGTAATTTTTAGGAATTATTCTTATATGTACCAATTTTATGATAGTCTCATTATGCTATGTTATCAAAAAAAACTGTATTATGATAGTCTCACAATGCTTGTGTTATAAAAAAAAGTATATGTATTGTAACTGTATATGTTCATGTATTGTGATTTGCTACAAATGTTTATTTATTCATTCAGATTTGGGATACATACCGGTATAAACCCAAAACAGTATCCACTGATACATATACATATCTCCAGTTTACAAAAATAAAGAAAAAACATTGAATTATAGATATTCTTAAATT
>WOGO01008181.1:0-10763 GCA_015342085.1 Leptinotarsa defecta
AAAGAAATTAAAATATTATTTTGATACGCCTCTGCAGAGTTGGTAAGAGGATTATCTGTTGGTCACTTCAAGTGCGACGTTGCTAATGAATCACCTTCAATTGAAAATTTTTATAATATAAAAAGTTTCGCTCAAGCCGTTTCCTTCAAAGCTTTCGACTTCGCCACCAGTCAATTGTTACGTATGCGATCATTGGTCTGATTTTCACTCAGTAACTTAAAATTTAGTTTTGAGATATTTCAAAAAGAGTTGTTTTGGGCCACAGGTCCAAAATATTATTGGACTGAAGGGGAAATTTCAAACGTATCTCGTACACGAAGGTTATGCAGCATATCGCTCATAAAAAGGGACTGTTATATGAGTTTGAATCAATGTTGGTTTAGGTTCTTGACGGATGCCTTTTCATATTATTCCCGGGCTGAAACATATGTGCTGTTCCAACAGGGATGTTTTTGTTGTACAGTCAATTTCAGTTCATGATATACTGTCCCAACATAAATAAAAATAATAACAATTTTTCTGGAAGTAGGTACCTATGCAACTCTTAAAAAATGAATATTTTAATTTTCAATATAAATCTTCAAATAGTAGTTTATGGACCAATCTGCAAGTCTTCCGACGCTCATGCCAAATAATTGACTTTTACAGGCTAAGTTTTAATGCATTAGGTTACAATCATTACAATTTTTGTAGGAATCTATTTTTTTTAATGAAATACAACCCATGTCGCTTGTTGATAATGTAACTTTTTAGAAGTTGAATAATTTTTATGATCGGGTAGGTGACAAACATTTTCTTTATTGATACTAGTTTAGATTTATAAAATGTATTGATGCCAGTTCAACCCAGGTGATTTTCAGCAGTTGATTCCCTTTCTTTGTAGATCATAAATTTTATTGTAATTCATCTAAGTAAGCGACCCAAAGTTGAATATTCAGACTTGCTTTTTGCCATTCAGATTTTACAAGCCAACCACCACGATTCAGCTGATATTTAACGTTTCGTTCTCTTGACAACGCAAGGATCAATTAAATGGCGAATACCACGAAATGGAGAATTATTATTTCTATAGCATACTTCAAAATCATATAGAGTGAGAAGCTTTTAGCAAAACCATGAATTGAATACAAGTACAATATTAACTTATATGCAATGATAACGATATTCTGTGAGTAGGTATTTATTATTCATTTTACTAGACGTAATTTTTCGTCCTGAGCAAAGAAACTTATTTTATTCGTTTTTCTTATTCAGCTGAGTAGCAGTAGCTTCAGTAAAAGCTTTTTTCTCACTAATATTTTATTTATCAGGGAGATTTCAAAGAGAAATTACCAACAGGAAGATAACTTTAAAAGTGAAAAAAATCTTCAAACAGTAGAGTAATTTTATAATTGAACATTGTAAATAACTAAAACGTTGTTTTAGAAACTTACTTTCTCCTATCGTTTGACTATTTAATCGAATCTGAACTTTCAACTTCACATATGAGATCATCCCTCCCAACTTTTTTTCATAACTTCAATGTGATATACAGGCCGTTTCTTTTATCGTGTGATAACATTGCCATATTCTAAACTGTAACAGATTCGAAGACGATTGAATGAAAAAAAAGGTAACTGTCATCGGGAGCAATACATACATTGGTCGAAGAAAATTTACGATTATACGGGGTAACCAAAAATGCTGTTTTTCGTTTTTTTCGAATGGAATTGTTATTTCGGAGAATATCAAAAAATGTTATTGTATTGTATTCGAAGTGTTCTATGACGATGTAATAATGCATATTCGATAAAACGTTTCATGTCAACATGGCCACCATCAATTTTTATTTAAATACGGACCTGCCTTTTTTATTACAGATATTGATAAAGCGATAAATTCACAATCCTAGGGTATATCACATTCTATATTTTTATAGCGTTTCATTTTAAATAACCACCACCATCAATTACAACAATCAAACAGAAAAACAATTTATTTTATCATGAATTTTTGGGAAAAATGAAACCAATACGGAAAATCAAAGCCATACGACCTCTTTGTTGAATGCACATAAGTTGTCGGTCCAGACAATTTCTGTGTCAATTTTCTAGCATAATAGGTGTAATACTAATACATATCTGAATATTCCCTTACTATTGCTGCATTATGGGGAGAAACGCCATCCTGTAGAAAATATTGTATTTCTTGGCAAATATTCAGTGGCAATTCATCTAATCCGCATCAATCTGCCCACTCCTCAGATTGAACAGTTCAATCTAAGGAGTAGGCAGATTGAGACCTTAGAGAGAACTCGCGACGAGACCTGGGGAGTAGTCAGATTGAGGTCAAGTCACATCAAATTCTTGAAAATGGCTCCAAAATTGGTGCCGAAACGTCGAATACAAAACTCCAGACTCGGTTCAACCCGAACTCAAGGACAACATACTGCTGACCGCAGAATCCTATCTAAGGTCTAAGGTCTCAATATGCCTACTCCTTAGTTCAATCTAATTCTTTGAAGAGGTTCATGTCGAAATATCAAATTTTGAGGTTGACATTTGACACGTAATTAATTTGTATATGTGTAGTCCCAGCCAATGACAAAGTTCAAGTTCTTTTGACATCCGATGTCAACCAAATATATGATATGTCACCCGAACCATAGCCTTGTTAATACCAAATAACTTGGGTGTAGCTACTACATACTTAGACAGGATTACACTTAAAAAATGTGACATCTGAATGAAAGTTAAAATATGTAAATGATATAAAAGTAAATTAGTGAAGAATTAATTATGTAAAATACATCAATATTGAGAGAATTGAGATGAATTATCATAATGAATTTTATGTATAACAAAATTATTAAATTGCGGATGATGTGTTTAGATATCTGAAAGATTCAATGTCAGATATGAACACTTGTGTAGGAAAACTGATGGTTTTCTCTCCTTTTATAGGGAGAGAAGATCAAGATCTTCAGATGATGTGGTGCTGCAGGTTTTTCCGGGTTTTCCTGCAGCTGAAAAAGCAAATGCGCCAGAGGAATCAATGAAGTCGCCCCGGAGCGCCAATTAATTTTTATTGTTGTTTTTATTTTAATTTTATCGTTGTTTTAATAAAATTATCAATACAAATGAAATAAGAGTAAATTTCACTTAAGTGTTTCAAATCGGTTTTTTATCTGAGGAATTATTTGAATCGCTATATGTATCATTTCTAAGAAAACCCTCATGGTATTGTTTTTTTCTATAGATGAATTTTTTTTGAGTTATACTCCATGCTTCCTAAGAAAGGTACTGCATGGATTATTACTTAATAGAGAAAGTAAGTGTGTGGTAGCCACAGCCAAGCAACACCCAAGTTATTTGGCAACAGAACTATGGTTCTGGTCACAGATCATATATTTGTTTGACATCGAATGTCAAAAGAACTTGAGCTGTGTCATTGGCTGGGACTAGACATGTACGAATTAATTGCATGTCATATATCAACCTCAAAATTTGATATTTTCACATGGTCCTCATCAAGGAACAACGGGTGGTTTTCTATTTAAAAAAAATGATATGTCATTTGTGATGTAAATTATTTGTGTTTGTCTTGAATTTCCTAGGTTTTTTTTTTAATTAACCAGAATTGGGGATGAAAACATAGTCACATTTTACGAAACCAAATTACCAACATAAGTGGACAATTATTTGAGTTGCACCCCGAATATTCAGATATTTTGATTACTTGATTGACCCAAAGTTACCTCTTTCTAGAAATTTCATTACCTCTAAATAAGTCAGACAAAGATTCGCAAACTCAGTCGTGTTCTGTAATCAAATACAACTTTCGATTGTTCGAAACAGATATTGCATAAATTACCTCCCCAACTTCGTTTCAACTGTGTGTAAGCTATTGAAATCTTAGCGAACTCGAATGCATTGTCGCTCGAATCACAATAAGGATTGTAGGAACGCCAACATCAGACTAAACGCGCATATGATAAAGACACTTTATATATGAAAGGGGTTTAATAAACTTATGTCGACGGCTAAAGAGACTCTACAAAGGATTGCCGTTGGCAGCAAAACGTAGCGGTTATGTGGGAGATGTTCTGCGTGTAAAGGGAAATTGTTTTTAATAAATTATTCCATCTAGGCTATTTTAATCATCAAACAGGTATTACGAAAACAAGGAGTCGTTGCTAGTGGAAAAGGGCGGTGGAAATAGACCGGGGTTGATAATTTTTGAAACAAAAAAAAATAACAGTAGGATGAAACCTATTAGAAAAGGAGGGAACATGATAAACATGAAAGGAAAAGTAAATTGCGGGTGATCCGAGTTCGGGAAGTGGCAGGAGGTGGGTTTTTAAGGGAAAAAATGGTTTATTTCGATTTCCGGCAAAACTACGAGTCTTATGGAAAAAAAAATAAATGGCAAAGTTGTAGGTGATAAAAAAATCTACAACTTTTGTATTCACAATTTTTTCACATAACCTCAGAACTTATGTGAAAAATTCAAATAACCAAGTTTTTGGTTTTTTATTTTTATCTTTAACAAAAAAAAAAATCAACGAAATTTGGTGAAAACTTACCTTTTTATGTTCCAAATACACTGTAATTTATTTGATTTGTAATTGTTATTTTTTCACCTCATTTTGACTTGATATCAAAAAAGCACCCTGATTTTCAATCGAAAATTCTCGCGTCAAAATATGAGCTTTTTTCAAAAAGTCGGTGTGCTTTTTGTTTGTTGAAATCTCTACTTTCTGATGGTGTAAAAAATATACATTGCTGTAGTAAATGTTCTCAGAAAATGCTAAAAAATCGAAAAAAACTTGAATACGGAGTTTTTTTTCAATTATTAAATTCAATTTCATCAATAACATGTGATTGCTGCTATTTTATTCAGTTAAAAAGTTCCTTTATCAAATAACATTCATTACTTTACTACATACTTTACTACAAACTTTACTACATTACTACGTACTACTACTTTATTACATTCATTTCATAGAAAATCTCATAAAATATAAGTATACATGTAATTCGTTGTATTGAATTTAGATACTTCATTCTGATTACGTTATAATATTTTTAAAAACGTTGATCATATTATTTATGAATACCTTATTTCGAATTTTAATTTCCAATAATTTTCGTCTCTTTAATGGTATTTCTTCATTGTTAGATTTCCACCTTTCCAATTCTAGTTGATCTTCGAAATCTTCAAGACAATCACCTTCTTCGTCTCCCAATATTATTTCCATTCTGCATTAGTTCTTTATCTACAATTTTATATTTTTCCATATTGGAGCAATTTTCAGAACTATGACAATTTGAGCAAAAATTTGTGCATTTTAAACTATGTTTTAGACAGCCACATTTTAAACTGTTACACCCAGTTTTACTGCTGCAGCAAATAGTTTTAAGCAATACTTCCGGAATTAATTCCTTTTCTGTAAATTTTGGCATAATGCTACATTGATGTTGCTTCCAGCCCCAATCTGTTGCTATCAGTTCGTTACCAAACCAAGTTTGAAGCTGATAATTGCCCTGTACCAATGTTGTTCTGTTGCTCCGTCTGTGGGTGGGAGGTTTGCCAAAATGAAAGATGATTTAATTTTTGCCAATTAATATTTTTGAAATATTAATTAATTCAGAGTTATTTTCTCATTTTTACATTCATGAATAGATTTGATTGATTGTAATCCATTTTTTTATATCCGTATCCAACTTTTTCCAAGTGAGCGTTCCAGGTGAGTTTTTTATCAAGGACAATGCCAAGATATTTCACCTCCGTTCCAAATGGAGCGTAGAGATGTAGTCATCGATTGAATAAAAGCAGTGAGCAAGAAGATAGGATTTTATGCATTTTTTGAATTTAATGACGTTGAGTCAAAGCGAAGCAAAATATCGGGAATTTGCTTTTTTCGCAGGAACGCATTAGGCTGGGTATAGGGCTGTCACTTGGGCTAAGTATTGCGATAATTGCAGCTCATGAAGGTCTATGCCTATATGAAAATTCAAATATCTGATTGAAAAAATAACTAAAATACACTGCAGAAAAGAATTACCTGGTTACGAGTAATATTGCATTGTAATAGTTTTTTCAGAATACCGGTTTCACCAGTATCATTCATTCATCTAATTTAGTTTTGTAACTACCTGATGTTATATAAAAAACATTGTAAAATAGTTAGATGAACCAATCTATTTGTTGAAGCTACCGTGTAGTGGAACACATCTTGAAATGAAATTCATAGTATGAAAACTGTATAATTATGATCATGGATGAAATTATTAATTTTCATCAGGTCATCATATTCATTATCTGGAAAACATGATACACAGCGAAACAATTTTCCCTACAGTAAAACTAAAACATTGTCTTTTCACGTGCATTTCTCTAAACAAGTTACAATCATTACGAGTTATTGAATATGAACTAGTTTCAATGATTTCCTGGTGATGCTAACTGGGTAAGCGAAACGAGTTTCTAAAAACACCGATTCAAGGTCTGGTGTGGGATTCTGTTTCTCTCAGTTAAAATCTATTTTTCCGTTGACCATCTGTCGCACCCCTACGAACGACCCTTCTCAGAAGTCAAGACTGATGCGAGCTGAAGATTAACGCCGTCTCACCTTTAAACGTACGATTCTTAGCACGGGTTGGACAATAGGCGGTAAAAATTGATCGTCCGACCTCTAGGCTTGAACCACTGGTTCAGACAACGACCGATTAAATGAGTGGATCAAACCACTCGCGCCAACCCAACCGGTCATCATCCCGCCGGGACAATGAATCTATAAAATTTCAGGTAGGACTGAGGAGTGGGTTGTGATTTCATGGAGTTTGGAGAAAGAGTTTTACTTTGAAAAACTGTTCTCTTGAGAAATATTAGACACCCTCCTTAAAGATGAATCTTATTGGTGTCGATTCATTCTGACAAGACCTCTAGGTAAATTTTTATGCGACCACGCATATGGAAATTATATCAACACTTCAGTATTGACAGAACGATTGCTTGTCAAATGACTATAGCTCTGATTACTTTTGGTCGGTTCTTTTGAATCTTCTACGTATCTCCGTGCCCTGTTTTTGATCTACAGTGTCCTAGGTTGCACTAAACATGTTTCAATTATCAGATTATGTAATTTAGTTCTTCTTGATGGATATTACTTTTTGTCCAAAAAATGTGGACTTAGGAGGTCTTACCTCGTAACGTGTGATTCCTAATACGGGTTGGACGATAGCAAGTGAAAATTAAGCGTTTAGCCTGGGGCTAGAACCATCGAGTTACCCATCAGTCGTTTGACTGAGTGAATGAAGCACCCACGTAGAACCGTCCGGCTACCGAACGACCAGAGTTCTGATATCGCAGACAATACTGGCCAGGTACTTTGTTTAAAATTATTTGGCGTAGAGAGATGGGGAAGTAGAAAGCCAAAACCTTTTTTTCCGAAAACTGATCTCTAATAAAAATATACCCCTTTCAATTCAATATTATTACGTTCTCCAAATTTTATTTGTGAGTAAATACAATTCATTCTATTTAATTTAAAGAATTATGCTTCCTTTTCAAAACTTTGACACATGATGAACAAAATTGATGTGTTACCTGAAAAGAAGATATTTTTCGCTTCATTATTTATGCCGATTAATTTTTCAGAAACTGAAAGCATTTACAAAATTCATGTCTTATCAAGCAGAACTCAATTTCAATGTACATTAAAAACATTTTCACTCTATCTCGTGACTACTGGATATAAATTTTCACCACTCCTTTTTGAATCTCTTTCCACTATTCACTCTGTATTTGGAATTTGATGAGAAACTCTATAGAATCGTCTATTTCAATGTCAATCTTCTTGACAGATAAGAAAAGTCTTTTGTTCGGATTCGTTTTCATAATTTCCACACTTTTTCATTCTTCCTAATCAATACAACGAAAGCGATTAAAGTTTAATCACCATATCTGTTTTTATAAAGACTTTTTTAATAAAAATTAATGGCAGGTCGGTTCTATGTCATACGAAATTAGTGATGAAAATTGATTATCAAGTCTTGACATTTAATATGCTTAATGGATTTATCATATTTATGTTGATGATATTCAGATCACGCTGTTTATAATGATAATGAAAATTGTAATGAGAATCGTGGCATATGTGCCTTTGAATTTATATAGCTCAAGAAATTGTACTATTACCAACACAATGTCGGTTATTTCAAATAATCGTTTTTACACAGTATTAATCGCGGAAACGAATCTCTCCTTGTAATATTCATCTTCTGAAGAACTCGGTTGGAAGAACGTTCATTAAGAATAACAAGAATCAGAATTTTTACTGTTTTTTCTTCATCGGAAGTGATATAAAAAAATTTTGATTTATAATGAAACCTACTTATTTTTGAAAGTTTAGGAGATTTGCACCAAAATTGTAATAAATTGAGGTAGACCTGAGTGTGTATTTTTTTTTCTCGGCGAACTTAATACGCGGAATTTTTTCTGTGAAATCATGAAAACAAAAAGGGTAGTTGTTCCACTAATTTATTATTATCTTGTTGTCCTCTGTATATATTTCTTACACAGAAAACGTCTTATGTTACTCATAACTTGAGCAAAAATTAAAGGGTTTCATTCGACAGTCCGAGTCTCGGCATATTATGATTCAAATGACAGTGACCTGTAAGAAGGCCTGTTAAAAATCGTAGTTCATCCCTACTGTAGTCCAACATCTGTTTGGTATCAAGCTTCGAACGGTGAATAGACGCCTTGGAGTGTGCCAATTCTGGAATATTCTGCCAGAAGTCCAGGTATTCAATCTTTATTTGGCAAATCCTAAAGCGATACCAATTACAGGTTCTGTTCCGATGAAGCTGCTTGCAGCACTGCTTGAAAAGGACTACGAATAAAGTCGTAGTCGTTTCATTTTCGTTGGTAGATTTTGTTTTGAATCAATTCTTTGTTTGTTATATAACTACCAATGATTATAAAACAGCTGCTGCTGTAGATTTGAGTATTATACTCAAATCTACAGCTGTTTTTTATTATTAATAATTATTAATAGGTACAAATAATGTGCTACAAAGCAATAATACTACAAATATTAGGTATATTTTCAACTAGCAAAATATATTCAATCAGATACCTTGCTATTTGAATTTGAAATCACATTTATCTACATATCTACATTTATAATTCTACATTTTATGCTACTTAATAATGATGTGTAAATATTCACACCTGACGGCGTCCATGGATATATGTTATTGCGAACTCTTCAGTAAGTTCATAAAAAAATAACATCAATACGTAGTTAATAATTTTATTATATCTGAAAGAGATTTGGTAGCCTTTTCAGTACAATCCCTACATTTTCGAACTTCTAGGTCCACCGCTCCGACTTCGCACAGATATCATCGTCATTATTCAATCAATTTACACAAAACGTGAATGAATTGTACAAATAAAATCTTCCATTTAAATCACTCCATCCATTGGTGAAAACTGTACTAGAATCCGTTCGATAATTTTTGAGACAGACAGACGTGGCGGGGGGAACTTTCTGCAATAATGTCATCACAAACTTGATAATTTGTGAAATTGATGACTTGTTCATTTTGTAGAAATTCATGATCACTTTGATATTGAATGAAAACACCTTTGTCTACTAACTAGTAGAAATTAGACAAAAGTGTTTTCATTCATTTCATTAAAACAAACTTGATATTTTACTAGGTTTCGTCTATTCGTGGTTCAATAATGAACAGATAAATTGAATCAAATTCAATAACTTTATTTTGTCACACTGAATAAACACAATACTTCAATCGCAATTTAATGTTCTGTATAGCTTTACTCGGTTTAAAATTCCGCACTCTGATTTGAAACTGATTCCAAACTCTGTCTGTCTGATGCGATCGGATTTATAAAGAACTTTCGTGATTTTTCGTTTTATTTTCCTACTACTTGAGAGCTGTCCATTTCTCCCAAGTCTCCGGAAAACACTGCAACCTCATGGGCTTATTGAGTTTTATTTCCATCTTCTTCATGACTCCTATTTCAAAAAATTTTGCTCTGTACTAGGTTGTACAGGTCCTTTGTTGGGTGTATGTCATATTTTCCAGGACATAGTTTGGGTTGTTCAAAAATGTTTTGCCTCCTGTGATCCAGTGCCTGACATTCGCATAAAGTATGATGAGCTTCTCCGTTATCAGCCCTATTTTGTTCAGGTTTCCTCTCAATGGACAGTGTCTATCTGGTAGCCCTGTAATTGTTCTGAGACCATCTTTCCTTTGTTGAAGCAGTTCTCTTCTTGGGCGGTACCATTATTAAGATTTTTACGGGAGTGTTTCCGAGTATGATTTTCCTGTACTTTCTGTTTCTCATAGACCTACTTTTCAATCTGATACCGTACCAAACACTTTGGTAACCCCGCAGCTGGTTTAGGGTCTAAATATGTTCTGAAAAGTTCCGGGCCTAAGAAAGACAACGCGTATTCTGTTCAGATTTGACTTCTTTCATGAACGTAATTTACCACACAATCATTCCAATGCCGCTCTAACATTGTAATACCATTTTTGTAGAACGATTTATCTTTTGCCTCAAAATCTGAAAACTAGGACAATATGAAAACCATTATGCAGAATGATTTGAAGCTTATCAAAAACTGGTTCGATTATAAGTTATTAACGATCAATTTTGAAAAAACATTTTATATGCCTTTCTCATGTTATGAAAACACCACTCCTCCATTCAGTAACCTCAAAATCAGCGATAATTTAAAA
>WOGO01008183.1:0-10762 GCA_015342085.1 Leptinotarsa defecta
TTATATTATCTATGTAAATTGTATATTGTGCCTCTAAGTGCATAGAGTTTGTATTTTTAACTTTGTATTTGTACACGTTTTGACATACTCAATGTCATCTATAGATGATCCAACTAAATAAATATTATTATTATTACTATTATTAAAAGCCTCAAGCTTCGCTACCTTGTTCGTCGTTGATATTTGAAAATTTGAACCATTCGATACTGTGGACAGTAAAGTCACTGAATATGAAAATTTCGGCACTGGGATGATTGATTTGCAGAAAGTTAATGGCGTTTGCAAGTGAAGAGAATAGTGCCCTATATTGTGTATCGCTTGGTGGTCGATAAATGCAGCATATGAATTTAGTAATCTTCTGTGATATTATTTCAAACCACATAACATCAAAGTTTTGGGGTTCCAGCATTTCCTTTCGTTGACAGGAGAGATCGCTTCTGGTAAAAAGAGATATTCCAAAGTTACGTCTGAATCTGTTTCTGTCTGTTAAAATCTGTTCAACAGACAGACGGGGTTTGTTGAGGCATTGAGTTTGGTTTCCGTGAGTGCATGAATATTAGCTCACTAGCTCTTTTCACTAGAGTTCTGAATTTGATGAGAAGTTAATAATTGCACTGAATAATTTACCTTGGTTAATGTAATGATGAATCCACGAATTGATGTGACAACTATACAGCCTACTAGGTAAAATGCAACTTGTTGAGACCAAAAGTTCACATCGAAATTCCAACCCATCCAGTGTATAGCTATTTCAATACCACGTGTAACTGGATCTTTCTTTCCCACTCTATCAAAAACAATATTTACAGTACACTGAAAAAAAAACATAGATAGATAGTGTCTATAAACACATATTATAAATGAAAATGAACCTTAAAGTATTTTTTAACTCACAATGAAAATTTTCCATAGACAATATCCAGAAAATATGTACCCCAAAAAATTGAAGTATATTCCTTTCCACGTTTTAGACCACTCTATCCTTTCCAACATATTGCGGTTTTCATGAACCTCTAGGAAAAGAGTTCGACTCAGTGTTTCCAACCCCTCGATTTCTAGCCTCAGCTGAGTAATATCTGCAATGTGCATACTGATTAAAACAGCAGATAAATGTTGAACTAGACCTACTTTCTTGGTTTCTATTAAGTCCACTCGGAGATAGAATACCCCAGAAACTGGTCTTTTTTATGGTATCCTTCCCATTTTCTAAAGATTGCTTTTTGGCTATTGCAATTCTTTTTTTTCTTATCAAAATCATATCCATAGTTTGCATTAATCTTTTTTCTATACTTACAACATCTGCCTCAGATACTTCTCTGAAACATGATAATTCAACATTTTTATTACATTTCAGGAAATATTTTAATGCATTCAATATCAATTAATCAATTTATCAGTTTAGAAAGCAGATTCATGAAAAATGTAGAAAACAATAATTTTCACTGTATTTAAAACCAATGAGCTCAATTACTTGGAATAACCAATCAAGTCATTGGTCTCACCTAGAACCAATTGATTGAAAAAAATTATATTGCCATACTCAGTAAATACATGGGCAAGACAATTTAAACCATTTGCTTTTTTTTTGTTTCAGCAATGTCAAATGGTGAAAGGTATTGTTATTTTTCAGGTTAAAAGATTTCTTTTGTCCATAAAAAATAATACATTCTCTAATAATACCAAAAGAAGAAATTTGCAAGACACAAGAGCAAACTATTTGCCATGGAACAGAAATATATCAATCAATCAATATTTATTTGATCCATCAAGCTTGCAGAGCTACTGGACAAGTCACTCAAAAATAATGATATAGTTAATGGAGAATATGAATAATGTTAAGTATGAATAATATGTTTTAACTTTAATATACATTAATGAACATGTATATACAATACAAAATACGATAAACAATCAATGGAAACATTCAATGAATTCATTTATAGTATAGGGACACAATGCACAAATGTGCATTGTAATATATACAGGATTTTCTGGAAAGCAAGATTATGTTGTCATCTGGGTACAAATGCATCTGGGAATACAAGAGATAACTAGTTTATATATAACTTGAACAAAATTGGCCCCAATGAAGAGCCTTGACTGGCGATTCAATAGATATGTATGTAAATTGATGGATGTAGCCGTTACTACGTGGTCGGAGATCATGAAAAATAATAAATGAAAATTTCTATGTTTTTTACCAGTTTCATTTGTTACTAAGTTTACTACAGTTTTCATATGTATTTCTCTCTAGATTCTGTTTAATGTTTATCTTCTGTAGACTCAAAAAGACATTCAAGCGCACCATCATCAATTGTGAACAGTATTTTGATTTTTTCCTAGATGGTGGTCTTGTATTCAGTGTTTATCATGAACTAAATGACAAGACGAGCAAATAATAATAATGAATAATAGTAATTCCTAATACTACTTTTGTGTACACTCAAGGAAGTGTTTGAGAGGGAAAACATTATTTTTTATTCTTCCATATAACTGATGTGGTCCTCAAATGTATCAAACAGTTTGCCTCTAAACTTTTTTTCTTTGGAATATTCAAATTTGAAACTAGCCTATAATTTGAACTCGATTTAACCTTGAATTCAAATAAATTCCTTCAAACACCAGTGCTACTTGTGGTTCTTATAACCTGAGTACAGTTAAAATCAATTATTAATAATAATTCAATTGACTCCATCAATTATGAATTATACTAATAATAGAAAAAAATACTTCAAATTTTTACCCCCTGATCAACAATAATAATAAAAACAATAATTAGAAAGCTTTGCATAATTAATTTTTGCCTATCTGTGCCTCATCGGTGGTACATTCAATTATGTATTATGAAGAAAACACAATTTTATTAGTAATTCCATGTAGTTTTTACAGCTTCATTGACGGTAATGTACTTGTTGACGTCAAAATACTTTGAAACTCAGATATGTGTGTTCCCTATTGGATATCTAGTATTGTTTTGCAATACTAACCTCATAAAATAAGCCATTGAGGTATAAGGATAATTAACAGCACCAAATCCTGATAACAGAGCCATAACTGTCACTCCTATAACTCCAATCCTGGATACTAGTTGTTCCATTGATAACACCCCCTGTTTTGGATTCATTATTGGAAAGGGATCGCCTATTTTCCAAAAAATTATCAAAAACATTATCCAGACAAGTAAAGTCAACTTCATCACATAGTTTGGTTTCACTGGAAAAAAAGGTATTCAACAAACATTCAATAGTATTACTCCAAAAAACTTCAATCTATTAGCAACAAGTTGTCCTTCCAAACAACACCTGGTATCCTGTTGATATTCAATTAATATGGAATATTCTATGAAAATCTGAATGGAAATACGAAAAAATACGAGTTAAGAGCTTTTGCAATTTTCATCTATTTTTCACTGAATTTTATCATAAATTCTTACATTATTTATTGGGGTTTCATTAATATATCAAAATTGCTCATAAAACAGACAATGCCACCTTCTAATGTTTGTTATGTCTTTGACTCTGTATGTAAGTATGTATGTTCTGATTTCGACTCTTCACCCTCATACATTGTGTAATAATTGTGTTTTTGATTTCAGATCAACTTTACAGTGTTTTATCAGTTACTTTTCAGTATTCTCATTTCTTGTTGATATTAATTTTTTTCACAATTTAAAACACTTTTTTTATATTCTTTATGGACTTGTTAAAATGAAAGTCCATGATGAACCTTGTGAAAAACTGTCATTGAGATTTTCATACAAAACAGTAATATTTGTTTCACTATATAAGAGGTTCTCCAGGCATGTTTAATTATAAACCATTTATAATGTTTTTTTAATATAACAATAAATAAAATTATAATAACTTTCATCAATTACTTAAAATACTATTATTAATCAGTATAGTTACAATTAAAAAGTGGTAATGACTACTCCCCTTAGGGATTGACTGAAAACTTAAACTACGAATATCAAAGATTAACAAGTGTTGGCGCCTCTTATTCTTAGGGCAGAATATGTTCAAAAATTGTATCCATTACCATACCTAGTACCATTTATGATTTATAATATTGAATCATGGATGCCACATTGGTATTATACAATAACATTTTAAAAATGAAGCTCAACAGACGAGATTTATTCAATTCTGCCGGAAGATGGTTTCGAAGTGTTGAAAAGATGCTGTGCTGTTCAATTTTTTTGTGAAATATTTTTCTTGTTTGAAAATTATTAAAGTTGGAATAAAAGCCAAAGTCAACTCATCACTCTTGTGGAGTCAGAGACTGTTATCCAGAAATCAACATGGATTCTGTAAAAACATGAGCACAGAATCTGCTGTGTGATTTTCAAAAATGTCTTCTAGACAATCTTGATAAGAGAAAATATGCTCTTCATCTTTTCATTACTTTTCAAGAGCTTTCGACTTAGTCAATCATAGGCTTTTATGTATTAAGTTAGAATCGTATGGAGTTGGGGTGATACCTTTAAAATTATTTGAGTATTTCATCAGTTCGGACTTCCATTGTCTAATATAATATAAATTGATTTGAAATCCCTGGAAAAAAATTAAAAAGAGATTAACCGAAAATAACAATTTTATTAAACAAAAAACTGAAATTACAAAGAAATAACATACAAGCTACAACCAAATTGTAATTTCAGTAATTGTAATTTCAGTTTTTTGTTTAATAAATTTGTTATTTTCGGTTAATCTCTTTTTAATTTTTTTTTCAGGGATTTCAAATCAATTTATATTATATTAGACAATGGAAGTCCGAACTGATGAAATACACCACGAAACATTGTCAACCACCTTCAAACAAAAACTATTTTAATCATATTTAAATGGCAGAAGTCAGGTTATTAAGACTGAATGAAGTTCTGAGTAGTTACCTTGGAATGAATCAAGGGTTCCTCAAAGATCTGTATTGGGATCGTTATTGTTAAATTTTTTTGTAAATGATATAATCAGTCTAATGGAAAGAAACCAAAATATAAAAATAGTGTGTTATGCAGACGATACCAATTTATTAGTTTTTGAAAAAAGCATAGACATGCTACCGACTAAAACTGAGAGAATTTATGAAGATATCATTCGGTGGTCTGAAAAAAATTGTCTGTTACTGAATCACAACAAAACAGTCACAGTATTTATTTTTTTTTGGCGCTCCAAACAAAGACCGCCTCTGTTATTCAAAAATACTGAAAAAAATAACTTGTTGTAATGAGGTGAAACTTTTGGGAGTAATTTTCAACAAACATCTGCAATGGGCAAGTCATACAGAATTGTCTAATAAGCTGAGAAGTAGTTGCTACAGCATAAAGTTTATGAAAGACCACTGCAGCAAAAATGTCTTGCTTACACTGTACTTTGCAACATGTTAAGGAGTATAGTTCAGTATTAGACACGCCTGAAGAAATTATTGTGAAGTGAAAGATAGGTTGAAGTTTTGTGGATGTACGCTATCATTTTGATTTTTTGTATTTACATCGTTTTATAGATATTGCCTGGAAATCATTATAGATACAAATAATTGAAAAAGTTGTATTATGAAATCTATCATAAATCTGTTTAAAATCTGTTTTTCCGTTAACCAGCTGTGGCACCCCTACGAATGACAACCCTCAGAAGTCAAAACTTGTGCTAGCTAAGGACTAACAGGGTCTTACCTTTCAACGTGTGATTCCTAACATAGGTTGGATGATAAGCATGAACAGACTATGAAAGTCCACTTCACGGGCATCCTCAAAGGATATATGTCTTCCACAGTATCAGATCAAACATTTGGTACTATAAGTTCAACTACAGCTTACAAGCCCTATTTTGTACATTCTAACAATGACTCTGGCTGTGAAAGCTTATGATCTTATACTATGGATGAATATTTTATGGATATACAGGACAGTATTCTCTACTCGTCCAGGTGTTGTCTTGATATAGGACAAACTTTTAGACACCTTGTTTTGAAGTAGTTTTTAATAACAGTTTACCAAGGACTATCTTACCATATCTAATATTACTGACACAGTAATATCCAATATAAAATGGATTCAGAACTATCACAACAAATAGCAGCAAATATAACATGAGATACCAGTAAAAAAACCTAGAGCTGAAATGTAAAGTAAGATTTGAAAAACTACATTTTAGTCACTGAAAATAAATTTACCTACCTAGAGTCTAGTAGTCCTAATATTTCGAAGATTATTAATTCAAACATAGTACAAGATAAAGTTAGTGTGATGGAAAAAATCAGTTGGACCATTTTATGCCGCACTTCATAGTCTTTGAATAATTGTTTCATGAAAAACAGCCAAGCCCCAACAAAGAACATTACCTAAAAACAAAACTCTGTGAAATTAAAGGAGTTTTTATTATTATTATTATTATGTTACCTGTGAGGCGAGTATGATTATAGTATCGTGAAGAAAACTCATTTTCAGATTTTTTCTTTGTCATCACTTCTTAATATGAACTTTTACTTAGTGAGAAAAATGCATATTTGTAAAAATTCAAAACACTTTAACTGAACTTTTGACAGATTGCCACACAACTAATTTGAAAAACTTAGGTTATCTTTCTGTGACAAATGTCGCAACAAAACAGGCGTGTAACAAAATAGGTGTGTTCTAAAATTATTTACTTCATCTCTCGAATACGCCAACTCAGTTGGTTGAAAATCGCGTCGAGAAGAATGTTACAGTTCTAGTCTTTGAGAACAGTGCCTGATTTGGAAGCGTTTTTTCATCATACGCTCGATAAAGCTATTGTATAGCGAATCACGTATTGCGGTTTTGTGAATTGTCTATTGGAAATCTCACAATAAAGTATTACTTGATTAATAATAACAATGGTTGCGACCTTAAAGATTTTCCTGTAGTGCTTGTGTTTTGTCCTAAAAAAATGAGAGAGCAGTAATTGAAGCTTTATTCTCTTTAGGGCAGCTGCCCGAGCAGCTGATGAACTCGATTTAGTTTTTTGACACTGAACGAGGTGATCACAACTTTGTCACCGAGTTGGAGCCCGTTCAGCAAAAGGCTTTTATAAAAGCCGCAGATATCACCTCACTTCTGCGGCAACACAAGGATACAATGCATGGGGTCATTTTCAACAACAATGAAGACCTTGGCCTGTCAAAGCGCCTGACTTTAGCTTTCGATTGGGCTGAAGTCGGAAACTGAGGGGTTCATCATGGTGTCTTCAACACCTTAGTCTACCGCAGTCGCGTGATGGGTATAGAGGTTCCAGGCCCCCAAGACTCTAATAATGCACTTGCTGTCAGCATGTCCAATATGCGGTCTCGGCTTATATCCCTAAGAGTCACAAACTACTTTGTGCTGAGAGTGTTTATTACCACCTACGGTACTTTTATAGTATTAAAGATACACCGGTGTTGCCCTACCCTCCGGGGGATATTGAATCCGTTGTGGGGAACAAGAAGTACCGAATTTATTGGAACTATTTGTTCCAGAGCAAGACAATATTTGTCAAGGAATTTTCAGCTTTCGGCGAGACGAATATCGTCCGAAAAGAGGAGAAAAAAAAACTGATAAAATATCGATTTTCTCTTCGAACTTCGCAGACTCTATATCAAGAGCACTCTGTCGAAATGGTTGTTCTGAATAATGGAGTTCTTGGTGGAATGATGCCCTCTCTACTCTCTAATCTCAAAACCATACCGGCTTGCCGCACCAAGGCAGAAATCTTAGCCAGACAGATACATAAAATGCTGTCATCCTTGGCTCACTGCGCTTGCTCAGGACACATGATTCTTAGAACCAATGTTCACTTACCCCACGTTGTGGGGAGTGCTTGTTGGTTGATAATGCTGGCGCGCCCCCTTGAACGTATCGGGGTTTCGGAGAATAGGGCCTGGCCAGCGGAAACTTACATAACAAAAGTAAAATAATTATTTTATTAATAATTTTTGGTACTTAATATACATATGATAAGTCAATAATTGTACTACATAATATAGGCATAGGTACATATAAAGAAGGAAAACAGTAGTTTATAATATGATATAATATATTCATCTAATATATAAAAATGGATGTTTGTTGGTTGGTTGGTTGGTAAGTGATAAACTTCTACATCGCTCAACTGATCGTGATGAAACTTGACATGTAGGTATAAGTAATTTTTCATAGAGAAGGATTTTAGACTATCAATTTTTCTGTAACTCGCCACTAGATGGCACTATAGAACAATTTTTTGAAAGCACTGTTCTATAACGTGTTAGGAATCACACGTTAAAAGGTAAGACCTCGTTAGTCCTTAGCTCGCACAAGTTTCTCAACTTCTGAGAGTTGTCGTTCGTTTGGGGGCAGCAGCTGATTAACGGAAAAACAAAGAAAAACAGATTTTAAATAGATAACGCTGCGTACGCCTAAGTTAGTTGATTCCGATTCTGTCAAAACATTGGAACAGCAGCGATACAGCAACATAGTAGTATACTACCAAATTCTACGCGGGCGAAGCCGCGGGCAACAACTAGTATAAATATAAAAACATAAATCACATAGTATACAAATGTCACAATTTCAAAAGGAACAAGTACATATATTATTTTTAGTGTCCGACCGAAACCGAAAACGAATTTCGGCAACGGTCTCAGTTTCGACCGAAACCGAAACTTCCTTATAACGATTATGTTTTGAGGGAAAAATGAAGAAAACGTTATAACAATCAGTCAATCCTAATTTTTTCATCTTTAAATCACAATGTTATGCAGTCTTCGACATTTTTACTTATTGATAAAATCAACATAACAAAGCCTTATTTGAAAAAAATATTAATTGCACCTTGAAAATACTCAAAATGGTGAGGTGTTTATTTGAGAAGGTGTAGATCCTTCTTTTGAATATTATTGATGGTTTTTCAAAGATATTAAACATAAAATTACTTATTTGAGTTTTACCTAATATCACGATAGGTACCTAATATTTATGTAATAAACAAAGGTCCCGATTCATGACATGATTAGGCACATGGACTCGGCAAAATGTCTTCCTCGCATGTATGAAATTCAAGGCACCGAACATGACCGATCACAGCGCGGGAACTCCCGAATGCAGTTTTGGTTTCTGTCGTCGCGTTGTTTCAGCAGGGTTGCCCCCGAAACCGAAACCAAACCGAAACCCGTTTTTTGGCCGAAACTCGACCGAAACCGAACTTTCGGTCGGGCACTAAATTTTACATTGGGAATTATCGTCACGAATTATCAACCCAATCGGACACTTTTTAAATTTATTTATTTTGTGGGAAGGTATCCTTAACATACCACCATGACGTGTATTCGATACTCACTATTGGGATCTCGAAAACTATGAGAGATACGAAGATGGTTGAATTGGGGCAAAGTTGCGTATTTACCTGACTAACAATGTGCCGTTGAGAACGTTCAGAAATTCCGAGTATATCCGGAGATATCCGGAAAAAACAGAAATTTTGGAAATTGGCTTTTATTTTCTTCTGGCTTCATTTATCCAAGGATTCGAAAATAAATTGCACTTTCACATTGCCACTTTTTCCCTGCTACATAATGGTGTTTTCAGATTTGCTATCCGACGTTTCGTCTTCCGGCCACCATCATCAACTTTATTTTTTCTATTGGATTCTTTCTGATTTGAACAGAACCATATTTTACCTTTTCAATAATGTATCATAAGTTATCATTCTTTTTCAAAAAATTGGAGATATTGAAAAAAATATTCTTATCACCAATGAAAAAAAAATACGGAGAGAGAATCAACAATCAAAATTTGATAAATGACGTGTGTATGAGGTAAAGCAGACATTGTGTCCTTTTCAATGAAAATAGAACTTGGAACAAATAACAATAATTAATTAAAAAGTCAAGCCAAAAGTAAATCAAAGCAAATGCTCAAAATTCTGGCCTTGTTCATGATAACACAACTGTGTCCTTCTTCGAATATTATTCACTACACGATTAATTTTCCTCCTTCTTATTCTTCCGAACTCTCTAACAATGCTGTGTTGAAGATCCTCAATATTTTGATATTCCCTCTAACCATAAACTCTATTTTTCAGTGTACCCCATAAGAATGTATCCATAACACTTAAATCTGGAGACCTTGCTGGCCACCTGACCGGCCCTTTATTCCCTATCCATTTATCACCAAACCTTTCAGTCAGGTAAATATGATACTCGTCTGGTAGTGTGCGGTAGAGCAATATCATGTTGAAACCAGATGTTGTTATAGTTAGCCAAAGGTAGATCATCCAAATAGTCTTCGAAAATCTACATTAAAAACTGGTGATAGGTTTCTCCATTCAGAATTCCGTCAAATGAATGAGAACCCAAAATTCTTTATCTTTGTAAATTCCTGCCCACACGTTAATACAAATTCGCACTTGAGGTCGAATTTCTCGAACTGCCTGAGGTTGTTTATGCTCCAAATGTGTTCGTTATTTCGATTGAATATCCCACAATTCGTAAAAGTGTTTTCATTTGTCCAAATTATATTTTCCATGAAAAAGGAAAATCAGGTTTTCTAATTAGCCAATTACAAAATTTTAATCGCCTTTTGGTGTCACCTGGTTGCAATTTTTGAGATATGTTTATTTTAAACCACCTTTTTTGTAATATGTCTCCAAGTACTCGCATGACAAATATTCATTTCGGAGGAAATTTGACGTGTAGATTTCTCGGGGTTCATGTTCATCTGCAAATTACTAATTTTCATTGAAAAGGACACAATGTCTAACTTACCTCATACATACCTCACTTATCAAATTTT
>WOGO01008184.1:0-10761 GCA_015342085.1 Leptinotarsa defecta
AATCGAGAAAGGTTAATACCGGTGGCTCTTAAATTGAAATCAATATGGGAATGATCAAAAAGTACTAATCTATTTATCTTTTTATATATATATATATATATAGATAGATTGATAGATAGATAGATATTCCAGATATATTCTTCCAGTTTTATTTATATTTCCCATTGACCCAATTTCTAATCTTGTACCGTTTTATGAATTTTGCTACCTCCATAGCTTGTTTGAATGTCATATACCAGAACATTTTTCAGATTTGAATGTGAAATACTGAATATGTTTATTATCCGGATACATCTACTAATTCTCATTTATTTATTCCAGTGCTACCGAAGAATCTTAGAGCTAGACCCCGAAAATATACAAGGTCTTCACAACCTCTGCGTGGTTCACGTAGAAAGAGGCAAACTCTTGGAAGCCCAATCCTGCTTACTGGAAGCCCACAAACTAGCTCCCGGAGAAGACTATGTCTTAAAGCATCTCCATATCGTCCAAAACCGCATTTCAAAAATATCTCTGGACTCCAGGGATCACACCGAATCAGACGCAAGTCCAAAGGAGAAAAGCAAAGTCGTTTCTAATAAGAGCATCGATGAAACCGACAAGGAGACAAAACCGGTAGTGTCTGGTGACTCAGAAGAGCAGAGATATAGCAGCAGAGTAGTGAATACTGAACCGATGTTCGTGAAGAACGTAGACGGTATCGATTATGTGGATTACTCGGTGAATGAAGCGCCATTTGTGGAAAGTTCCGACTCCAATAGAAGCGAATGGGGAGATATCGGCACCGACAGGGATGACCCGTCTTCTGGCATGTCCTAAAAACCCTCGTTGAATCTTGAAAAGTCGTTGTGTAAAAATCTCGATTGAGAAATTTTTATACCAGCCACTAGGTGTAGTGTTCATTCTGTGATACTCAGAATAATCGTTTTAATCTATATTTTGATCCTTATTCTGAAAGTCTACTTAAACTTTTACATTAACAGCATGCAAAAACTACACTAACGTGACTTAAGGTTCACAATCATTTTAATTTTTTATGTAGAAATAGTGTCAAAACTATGACGTAAGGAAGAGATTTTGTATTTTTGAGATTATCACGAAAACAGGAGAAAGATGATCAAATCAATAATCTGGAATCGGAATCTATTGACTTTGTGAAGTCATTTTATGAATTAATGGTCCACAGATTGATCAGCTGTCTCCTCGAAATATTATTTTTTGTTGAATTCGTTTGTGATCAATTTGTGATTAAATAGGCTATTTTTGTGAAAATATTTCGAGGCTTCATTTGAATTTAGGTTCAATTTTTAGCATATCTGTACTTACTATACGTTTTGAGTATACTGTAGAGAAGGAGTACCTATGTTGAACTGAGTCAACAGCATTTTTTGTGTAGAATATTTACTTAACGAAGCTTGGCATTCTCGATTCTTTATACGGAAATGGTGATGACGACTCAATGAAATTTTGATAATTACTGAAAAAAGAATTCAATGTTTTTTGTCTCATGTGTGACATTTACGACAGTAACTTCTATTATCAATAGAATGTGGAAGAAAAAAGGAAAAAAAATATTTTCTTCAGGAAAAATATTACTGCATTTTATTAGCAGCATCAGCTGCTGAAATGGAAAGTTTGTTGAGTTATTCAAAACTATATTTGTACCTATAATAATTTGAAGAAAAAAATGGAAATAATTTTTGTACCTCCCAAAGTCAGGAAGGATATGTGATTAACACACTGATAGTATTCACGAAATACTCTATTCAGTTTAATTGAAAAAGTATTATTTTCAGTTGTGATTAGTTTTTCGGGAAAAAGATGTTTGGTTTTTCACTTCCTCATCATCAAAAAAATTATTTGTGAAACTTTCAAAAAAAAAGGACACTACAATGAAATGTGTTTTGAGATGTGAAGATCATGAACAAAAGTGTTCCACATTCTCTGTTTGATAACAGAGGAGTAGAGAGTCAGAAAGATTTTATTCGCATTATTGACTCTTCATCACCAAAGTTTTTAGCGTGATTTTGATAATTTCATAACTATTTTCATTTCTGAAACACCAATTCTTTTCAATCCATTCTAAAGTACAGCGCTTGAGATGTATTATAATGAGTGTATTGATGTAAGGCTTCTTAGCCTCTAGTTTAGATACGATCCACGTGGCCAAATTATATTATAGCTCTCCTTAGCATTTATGCGATTTTTTCAAGACTTACTTTCTGCTATCGTGGATTTTGATTTATTTTGTATTATGTAAAGGTGCCTTGAAAAACTTTAATTAAGGCAAATGATTTTGTAATATAGAATATAAATATTTTTCTATGTTGTCAAACTGTTCATAGTTATAAAAAATGTGAATCTAATGTGAGAGGTATATTTATCCTATGACTGAGTTTTGTGTTTTCCTTTCTAAATTTTCTAAAGTTGTTACCCCAAAAATATACACTTTTTTTAATAAAAACAGTTGTGGTATACCAAAATGGTTGTTTTATTTTCTATCAATTTTTCAGTAACGTGTTTCAGTAAGTTTTCTGAAACACGTTAATTTCATCAGACGAAATCATTGTCTATGTGTTGATATATTTCGAAAAAATACTTTCACTTTGCCTTCAATTCATTTGAAAGTTGAGGAGTTGTCATACGAGTGATATGAATATTGCCATCATTACTTCTTTGTTATAATACCTAGACTTCGTTTTTGTTATATGTGTTTCAGCTAGAAATAAGGCACTAAACAGAAATCTAACGCAATATTGTATAATATGGATGCACGCAAAATTAAATAAACATTAGGCTTCCCAAGGAACACATTCATATAATGTTTCTTTGAAGGTAGTTGTTTCTTGATGCATTTCATTAGTTAGGACTTCCATTGTCTGATATGATATGAATTGATTTGAAATACCTAAAAAAATCTGGAATGAATGCTGGAATAATTTTTAGAAAAAACGAATGACATGTTGTTCTGAATGCTGATATGCAACTTATCAAGAAGTTTCTAGAAGATGTTGAAACAGTACAGAGATTTTTCGTAGCTCCAACTGAATTTTTGGTATCTCTGAATTATTGTATTCGTTTGATATCATAGAATTATGATTAATGTGCAACTGTAGAGTAAAAATATGAACGCAAAAACTGCCAGATATAGAATAAATTGTAAATGAAAGTTTAATTTTTTCATCTATTTCCGAGTTTTTTTGAGGATAGTATAGTGATATAGTGGTGTGGTGAGAACTCTCAACTATCAGTCAATCAATGTATAGAAAAGTTGATATTTGAACGAAAAAATACAATGATTTGTTGTCAGTTTCGGGATAAGCATCATTAATTTAATACTTACTCAAGGGTGAAATAAGGTTTATGCAATCAGCAGATAGCATCAGTAACTCCTATATGCCCTTCATATGCATTTGCTCTATTCCAATTAATGAAATTAATTTTTTATCAAGTATCTGGAAAACTGCTACGTTAGAAATATTCATATATTGAAAGTAACGGTTGTCAAACAAATCCATTTCTGTAGGTAATATACCTTCAATAAATCTATAGAGAGAATTTTTTCTTGTTTTCAAAACTGAGTAATAAAAGTTATTCAGAGCAAACTCAGTTCTGTCGATTTTTTCAACGTGAATGTTTTTTGAAGTCGAACTCATCGAATTCTTCACAAATGATCAGTGTATTTATAGAATATTACTGGAGTTTTTTCCCAACATCAAACTGTTATTTCAACACCTCGACACGTGTTTCGATCACCAAGTGATTATCTTCAGTATTGAACTCAAGAACATCTAAATAAATTGAATACGGTTGTGCATCAAAATAATTAACTGATAGAATTTCACATTCAGAGAGGAAACATTCAAATCACAATACATGGCCGTTCAGACTTCAATAAGAACACTCGAAAATAATAACACAAGCCTCAGCTTTTAAACTTCATTGTGTAATGTATATTGAAAGAAATGAAAATGTTATCTTGTCAAATTTAACACATCTTTTGAACACAGCAACCAGTCACACTGCTCTGAAATCATTGTAATGTTCTGAAATTATTGTTGAAATGTAAACGAATACGATGAAAAATTAAACCAGTCAGGAGCTTACAACTTTCTACTTCTCTCATTTCTAAATAAATTGTATGTATTGTTATTTTATTGTTTGAATAACTTTGTAATGGCAGGATTTACATGCAGCCTATGAATTTCTTTGTCAACTTCAAATATAGTAACACATAACATGGACTAATAAATTATTCATAAATGTTAACTGCTTGAATTAGACGGGAGATTTTTTAAGGAGAGATTATTTGTTGAGTTAGAAAGGTTTTGGCCTTCTACTTCTTCGTTCAAAAAAATATGGGAATCGTTTTTCTTCCAGTTTTGTCTAAAAGTTACTTTTTTTCCATAATCTACACATTTTTGTATAGAGTTAATGTATTGAAGATGGCTGCTTTTTTCCTTTCTTTGAAAGATTTCACAGAACGTTTCTCTCGCAAGTTAACTGCTACTTCATATATTTTCGAAGTTTGTATTTGAAATACATCAAAATTGAATAACAGCAGAGCCAATAGAAATAACTCACTAAGGTTGGTAAATGTGGTATGATTTCAACAAAACTCGAAATAAAACCACGTTCTCATTGTCTAACTATGAAATATACTTCTATTACAATATAATCCAAATGAATGAGAATCTTCAAAAATAAGAAAGAATCAATAAGGGAATTTATGAATGAAAACAGAAAAATACCTTTGAATAAAGAATAACTTATTGCCTGTCTATTGAATCTATGATATTAGAAAATGGCACAAATGAAAATATCAAAATACCTCAAAATTTAAATCATTGTTTATCTGTGGGATATATAAAAAAGAGCTTGGAATAAATGAAAACCTTCATTTAATTGATCAACCAAAATAAAATTTACTTTCGAAAATATACCTGCGATTGAAGATACACTTTGAATTGAAAGGGTATATTTTTAGAAGACATTGATTTTTGGGAAAGTGAGCTTAGACCCTGTACTTCTCCATCTTGATACAAAAAAGTAGGAATCTCCCTTAGAAATGAAGAAAGCAATCAATTTTGAAAATTATCTCTATGAAAAGATGTGTGAAGCATGCAAAAGAAGTAACTTTCAGACACAAACGACCTATCAAAACATTCATTCCCATATAAACATTGAATTATACTTCTGAAACAAATACTGAATACCGCTGAATTATCATTCACAACATAATTGTTGAAAGAATTGGAATTTCACCTATATGGAACACTGTCATCCTCACTGCTAGACAATTGGTTCGAATTATTACAGCAAGCGCCGAAAGTGATGGCGAGCGATCGGGCAGGTAGAGACTCTCCCAACTCAATTACTACTGGATTACGTACCTGTGATTTCTTTAAATTAGGGTGGCAAATGAAACATGACTTCTTTGTAATCTCTTTTCATATTTCATTTAGTATTATAGGTAGTAGTACAGTTCATTAAAATGCTGGTATTCTGTTAGGCGATGACATTTTCTCAGATACAACACAAATCATTCAGACAATGCCAAACGCCAACAGCATTGGGGGACATTAATGATACGCCTCTCTAAAGAGCTTTTGTATTTCTTGCAAGAGCTCTTGTAAAACCCTTTATAGTGAAAATCATACAATAAACTGTATTTATTAGTTTTTTAATATGAATTTTCATCAAGCATCGGACAGTTCTATTCAATCTACCGAATTATTTGAGTTATATATTTGTAATTTTCACTACTTATAAGACACCTCTAGATCTTCAGGAGATAAGTTTTCGAAATGAATCTGAAAACGAGAATCCTGTCTTCTTGGAAAAGTATTTGTACATAAAAGGAATACTTGACAAAGCCTTGAAACATTTTTCAAAGAGAAATTGAAATTCAAAGTTCAATCTCTTCGAAAATTGGGTGAGAACTGCATCAAAATGCTTCGAACTCATCTGCGGCTAATGGGATAGAAATCTGCTACAAAAAGGAATATAAGTATAATAAGAATGAAGATTACTGACATATTAACGTCATTTTATTGAAAATAGGAATCAGTTTGACAATGAAATGAAAAAACGAGATGGACTCTGCAACAAAAAAAAAACAAATTTCTGGAGGTGTATTCGATTTTTTTTTCTGGTAACAGGCCAATGCGGGTATTTTCTGGACAAAATATGACATTGAAATCTCGTATTCATCGAAATTATGAGACTCCAAATTTTGTGCAAGGGTATGACGTTGGAAACTGAGCAACTGTTTTCTTTAGCATTTTTCAAAATTTACAAAAAAGAACTTATTTTTTGGAGATTTTCGAAAAAAATGTAAAATTTGACAGGTTTCGAGCAGCACATGACACAAGAAAAAAAGCTGTTTTTCACTAATTTTTCCAGCACAATCTTACTGCGGAGTCAAATTTCCATTATATCCATTGATAAAAGAAGTTCCATATTATGTCTCGAACTTTATGTGTGACACTGTATGTAGCAAGATAATAAATATCAGGAATTGAATTTTGAAATCTCAATCCCACCTTTTAATGTTCTTATGGAGTATAACCTGATACATTTCTGTTGAAAAACCACTTTCCAGGCTAATACCGATACTACATTTAGGACTTTTTCCACTCCAGTTAGAACATATTTCAGGAAGATTTCCTATTCGTTGTGGAGAATCGATAATTCAGTCATATGTGATCATTTGATTAATTGCAGTGAGGTCCTTGTAACGAACGGAAATCATCTGAAAGAATTTTGTCCATGAGGAACTTTACACTAATATCTATCGGATATGATCCAATGATTGTCATATAGAATTAACCAGCAAAGTAGTTGTTTTTCGATAGGAATTTGTTGGATTCTACTATTTGAATTCGAAATAATTATTTTTTATCTTCAACCACTTGTCAACAGATGAACTAAATTCATCCCCTTCATGTCGTAAAAAACAAATTACGAGACTACGACACCATAGTCAGTGTCATTTGTCTCAATGAATTTGTCTCGGCAGATTGCTAATTACGAGAAATTAGTTACGTGCCTAGACTCAGAGAAAGAGCAGCGAAAAGAAATTTGCTACAGAAGTCCTTATTGTCATTCTTTAGTTGTTCTGGCGGCATGCGGTACAAGAAATCCACAAAAGGAAAAGTTTACAAGTGGGGTTGAAATGACTAAAAGATTAAGTAGCGCCGGGAATGTTCATTTTTTCTATAACAAGAACGTTCACTACGGAATGAGGGAGCAGTTTGCTGGAGTTTTGTTGCGATGGAGATACAAACTGAACTTTTTTCTCGAATAGAGGGAGAACGAAAAATTAAAAAAGCAAAACGTCATTACAGATATTTATTATTTATCAAGAACTGGGAGTTATCAATCAGAGGAGAACCAATCCATGGAGAATGACGAGAATGAACTAATTAAAAAACAAGTTATGGAATTTGGAAGCAATTTACTTTGAACAACACCCAGGTTTTTTCAATTCACAAAATATTGTGATTTCATTGGTTTCTTGCAGTGCTTTCTACAGGAAAATTCGATGATTTCAACTCAAAACACTATTTCAAACGAAAAAGTAAGCTAATTTTTTTTCTTCACCTCTAGTAGGTATCTTTCAAATTGCAAATATGAATCTTTCCAAAACGAAAAAATAAGAAACTGAAGTATCTGTCAACTTCCTTTCAAGATTATATGACTGATTGAGGCTACGTTTTTGAATTCGTGTATTTATCTCCCACATAATAGAATAAATGAATATGGTTTTCCGATACTTCCCTTCACTTTGATTGTTGTTTAAGGATGTATTCTATTTACCATTTGAAATGAGCATACATTTCCCTATATTTTTGATTTTCATTTTGCAAATTCAATTATAGCATTGTAAATTTTCTTTTTTTCTAGTGAAAGTGAACTAAAGATATCAATGGGAAATTGAATGTTCAGCTAGATGAACTATGTGAGAAGCTCCAGTGTATTTCTTGAATTATTTACACATTCTAAAAAAATGTGATTCAAATTTCCAACTGATACACCATCACATGAACATATCAGAATTAGTAATGCCAATTTTGGCTAGGTGTGAAGGAAAGCAACCATGATTTAAATTTAATATACTGATAATAGAAACATAGAATTTAGGTATCTGAATTTAGAAATGTGAGGAATATTCTCTTGTAGTAATATGTATGAGTATATACTGGTTGTTGCTCTAACGAACAATAGTCAGTGATCTTTTTTTCATTGTTCTTTTGTAAAGTTTATACATAACTGATTTGATTTTCATTTGCGAAGTTATGGTTGACGTCATTGAGTGAATTTGCATCTTTAGCTGCTTCATCAGCTATTCCATTACTCCTAATACCTGCATCTCCTTTGGTCCAGATGTAGAAAATATTTTCTCTGTTGTTTGATAATCTACTCAAAGTTTTTCAAATGTTGCATATCAGTTTTTGTTTAAGTTTTATTTGAAAGTCAATCAATAATGAATAAAGTTCCGATTTCGAGTCCGTTTTCAATACGACACTTTTAATACTTTCTATAGCGATCCACAGCAAATCTCTCTTCATAGCTACCGCTTTTGATATATAGACATAGCACTTGTTCTGAATTAAAATTTTGTACGTTTTTTTTTGGTGATTGAGATGTAGAATGCTGAGCCTGTACCACCAGTACTTATTTTAGAACCATCTATCTAGAAAATTGTATTATTTATCTAATTGCTCTCTATCGAATTCTAAAGCATTTTTTGTTTGAAAATCTGTTTTAAATCTGTTTTTCCGTTAATCAACTGTCGCCCCCATACAAACGACCACTCTCAGAAGTTGTGAAACTTGTGCGAGCTAAGGACTAACGAGGTGATTCCTAACACAGTAATGTTATGTTAATATTATGTGATGTTATGTCAATGTTAATGGGATTATAGCTGTAACTAGGGAATATGAATGTCAGTCTGAATATAAGTGTATCAAAATTGAAAATTGACGATTTACTGAGTTGGTGAATATCTAATGAATTAAGTTGCAATGAATTCATTTGCTGAAGGACGGTCCTGTTTTTTATGCAATTTCTATTAGTTAGGTATTCGTTATCGAGTGCTACTCTCACGGTTTTACATGACCCGATTTCAATCATCATTTTGTTTGCCAAGTAGTGTTTTCGGAGATCTAGCAGTGCTACTTCGATAGTATAGCGAGACATGCAGAATAGTTCATTAAGCCAGGACTTAATCGAATTGCCTTGTAATGAACGAGCATACATCCTTAATCCAAGATCGAGCGAATATACGTACGGTAAAACATGAGTAATATTTCAGGATCTCCTCCCCATCTCTTTTTCGATGCACACCTCAGCATATTGATACCTCCATTTCACATAAACGCAGTTCTCTAATTGAAAGAGTTCTTAAATAGGGAAGTTCGAGGTGTACTGAGTTAAACCTCAAAACGATGAGTAGCCAGAGAGCATCGTGTATTCCTGATATGTACCGCTCTTGGTTGAATTAAATGTGCCAAGTCACTTGAACACTTGCCTTGAATATATCTATAGAAGTGAGACAAATCCCCAACTTTTTTTCTATGCTCCAGGTTGCAAGTGATGTTCGCTTCTGGCGAATGGCCATTTTCTGGATGAAATCCAGCAGCTTCAGGGTATGAAGAAGATCTGATCCATGCTTAAAAAAGAATCAGAACTTGCTGAGGTGGAACAATGTTCCAAACTTTTGAGAAGCAGCCTTTGCATAATTGTGTCGAGACATGATTGTGCCAAAATATATTGATGTCCATTTAAACCCCCGAACAAACTTATCCGAGTAGAAAGCGGAACTGTCTATCCTGATATTATTTATTCCGTTTTGGAAACATTTATCTTTATGAAGAGAATGGAAGGCTGGGTTTTTGTGGTATTGATTTGAACCTGGTTAGTTAGAAATCACTCCTAAGCACATATTCTATGTGCTTAGTCCACAGAAGCTTTGTATCTAGTCAATTGTTCGATTACTGGAAGTTTGTGCTGCTGCTGAAGAGAAACAATGTTCTACTAATCAATACATGATATATGATGACTAATCAACTGCAGTAGAATAAAATATACAGGATCTTCCGTTGTTCTGAATAATTACAGCTTGAATAACAACAAAAATAGTGATAACAATAATAATGATAATGCATAATGTAATGTAATGTATACCCAATCACTGATTAAGTAATTTTGTTACATTCGGCCATCCTGATACTTAGCCGTCCTCGGCTTGTTTTCATGTAGTTCACGTCCTCCTGTCCTGGAAAAATGAAAGATAAAAGTAGTTGTAGCAACAACAGATCATTAGGATGGGTAATTCTGATGATTCTCAACCGATTTCATTTCATCCCCTAATTAATTTTTTTATGCTCTTGAGAGCTCTTCTGCCACTTACTTTCATGTTTTTATGCTTTCAAGCGCATTTAAATGATCATTTTATTTTATGCTCTTCAGAGCTCCACATATCTCTCTGTTCTTCGTGTTAACCTTCAAGTAAGTCTAACAGTTCATCAGTACTGTTCATCTCACTGTCAGATTCGCTGTCTGTTATTACTCCTCCTTTATACTTCTTCAGTTGATCAATTGGTATTGTTGCTGTTTGTTGCTGTGTATTTCTTATACCCTTTCATGCCCTTTAAAGAAGTTATCTTATATCGATAATTCTCCTTTACTTTAGATACTTTGACACCTGTTTTTCTCGAGACTTCTTTCTGAGAAGTTTAGCTACTTTTCCACAGT
>WOGO01008185.1:0-10761 GCA_015342085.1 Leptinotarsa defecta
AAACGTGATATCGGATCACTCGATCACTCCGAATATTTGCGCATGTCACAAACTGAAAATCCTTACGAATTCCTCTGGACTACTTCGACAGTTCTCATACGGTTTGCAAACTGGATTTCGTCTTCGCTAGAACATGCGACTATTAGTTCGAATCCTGGATTTGCTTTGCTAGAACGCCTATATTCGTATGCGCATGCTTCGTACGATTCCGTATCGTTTGAAATCGCTGCTAGAACAAACCTTAGTTACCTCGGAGCGAAACAACGCCACTCACAAGAGGTACAGCAGTGGCAAGTATCAGCACTAACTCCGATATAATATCTGGTCTTCGAAACTGTCGAGGAAGAACAAAGTTGCTGTTACGAATATGCTTGCTGTTCCAATCTCACCCTTCATGTTTGAAATAGTGAAGTGGGCTCTGTAAAGACCCAAAAAGTAATGCATCTTCGCAGGGTTTTAAATCCCGAATCGTCCTTTTCTCGGTTCAGGCCAGTAGGCTTATGGACTGACACCTATCAGAAAACAACTACTCCCCTGGCTAATACAACGAAGGGCGTTGGATTACATCCGACAGGTGTCACTGCTTCGCTAATATGTGAAATATTGTGAACTCTAAAATTTTTGTCCCTTCACTATATACAGTTCCCTTGAAATTATACATTTTCTTCAACATAATCAATTTTATTTTCAGTTCCTTCTCAAGTGGAATTAGTCAGTGCGCAGAGCTATATGGACCGTATCACTTTGTCTTGGAAAGAACCCTCAATGAAGAGAGGGAACATTATTCGATATGATATAAAATATACTTACCTGGTGAGAAAATATTAGAAATGTTTTTCCACCACCATTCCAAATTGTAGAACAAATACCTACCTTAGGTCCATTCAAAAATGTCTCATGCACTGAAGAATAGGCTTTTTTTGCAAAAAAAAGTATCTTTTGAAAAAGTTACTTCCTTTTTAAACGAACTTTTATATTTCAGCGTTCAAGAGGTACTTCATGTCATCCAGCATTGAAAATATATAATGAATCAACTACAGAAACGTCGTTTACTATACACAACCTTAAGGCATATTCGCAATATCAAATCGTTATTTATGCCGTTACTGGTGCAGGAGCGGGAGATAAATTAGTGAAGAATATGGAGACGGATGAATTAGGTAATTTGGTGAAATCAGAATAAGGATCACAAATGTCAGACAATTGCTTAAGGTTAATGTGAGAATTATCAATTCATTTTCTGTTTCAACATCAGTTCAAATCAAAAGAATATTTTTAGTATGATTGTGCAAAAAAGGCCATTCAATTTCAAGTCCAAGCTTAGGAATCTAGAAAACAGTAGTAGCAGGAAATTTCATTTTCCGCTATATTTTCTTCATCAGTAAAGATATTGAGAATATATGTATACCATGCCTTCAGAACTTGACCCTAGAATTTTTATACAGGGTATCGTTCAACTTGGGCATTCTCAACATTGAAATTTTAAATGCGAACCAAAAAAGTTTTATTAATTTTGATTATCAATGTACATTTAGTATCATAAAAGTTTCTTCGATAACACCGATGATTTCTGTAATACCGTCGATCTATTGGAAACAAATTCATGATGTTGCAGTATCATAAGCAGTATTATTACCAACAAAGGGATTCAAAAACACCTGTTGTTTCGAAATCCCCTAAATTTTTATAGGTCGTTCTTTATTTCGAAAAAACCTATTGTATTTATGGTTGATGGTTAATACACACCTCCACTTATGATTCAGGAGTAATATAGAAAAAATATTTGGCATGATTTCCAGAAACAAAACCTACAATGCTGAAAAATAACATATTTAGATCTACTGCCCTCATAAGGAACCAACAACAGTAGTCCCCCATCATTGCTGTATCCCATCTGCTTTAGTAATGTTGCTCCATTGTCAGTATGTTTTTGGTGGAACCTTTCCCCTTGTTCGTCACTGACAGCATCCAAATTTTCTGGGAAAAAATTCAAATGGGAGTGCTGTAGTTTTCTAATTTGTGGTCCAACACATATACCTTCCTTGAGCTTTGCATCACTTAATTTTGAAAAAACGTGTTTAAGATATTTAAACACATCACCTTCTTTGTCTAATGCTTCTACAAAATTTCTCGATAACCCTGGTTTAATGTGTAATGGAGGCAACAAAACGTATTTGGGGTTAACAAGAGGTATATTCTTCACGTTAGCGCAAAGAAAACAGCAAAACTTCGTAAATCCGTCCTGAAGACCTAGTAATAGTCCTTTTTTAGGTCACTACATATTTGCCACTTATCCGTATTATAACTTATTGCATTTAGAATAAGTTAGACGCTGTGTTGCCAGATTTGAAACAATTTCCTCAATTTAGTTGCCAGATTTTAAACAATTTCCTTAATTTAGGGGAAAAGCAAATTTGGTACGTTGCGTTCATTGAATTTTTGTGAAAAAAATCATAACTCAAAAGTCTTACGTGTTGGAAAATTTTTACCATCATTTTCGCATTTAGGGCTCAAAAATTAACAAAGAACTGCCTTCGGCATTACAGTCGTTACTTGGTTGTAAACTAGTGATAATTTTTTTGGATTATCTAAGCTCTGGTTTGGAACTTTCTCATTTCAATTGATGTTTCACTGTTTCACTGTTGGTTAATTAGTATTTTTCTGTCTGAAGAAATAGGAAACCTTTCAAATCCGAACTTGAGTGAACTTACTTCAACTATTTTTTCAGATTACATCACAGATAATGAGAAACTTGCCATAGAAAGTTACAACGAATTTCCCAATAGTGTTACGATAGAGTTAACAAAAATCAGTTGCGAGGATCTTAGAGGAAACATTTATATACAGCAGAATGCAAGGTGTAGTCACGAGTGGTGTACTGAAAAAAAATCTAATTTGAACATTTTTTCTGTGAATTCACCTTTCGTCACACTGGAGGGACTTTCAGCATACTCTAATTACACCGTCGAAATGTCCATGTCCAGGAACAGGACCTCGTGGATTGATATTGGAAAAGTGGATTTCCAGACCAAACCTTCAGGTATGTGAATTTCAGGGAAAAACATAAATGCAAAATAAAAACTTCAGAACAGATTCAGTGCTTTGCTTTTTCATATCTTCAGATCTGCACCAACAATGTTTCTGATATTTTGGTTGATTTCTGGGTTTTGCCGTGGTCTTCTTTGGTTCCCATCTTCAAACGTTTCAACTGTAACTGCGGCAGTCATCTTTAGTGGCGTGATCGAAGTCTCCTTGAGTTCTACATTCTATAATACATACATTCCTATAATATTTCTGATTGTTTCTCAATAACATTAATAACAATATTTGTATCTGTATAGAAGGGAGGGTGAGCGTAGACCCACAACACTTAGGCCACATGGGATCCATTGTACATCCTCCCGAGGAGTTGTCCTCCTAGGTCGTTGTCCATCCTGTCCTTTCCAGGAAGATTGACAGGTCATCAGGAGACATCTCCTTTATATCGGCAGATGTAGGCCAAGACTCGCCTAACATAAACTCTCTCTGGCAACCTTGAGGTGTCTCACGGTAGCCTCCGCGAAGGTTTTGGAAGGTGCAGCAACATTACTCTCGTTGCACAGATTCTTCAACCTTCTAGGGGTTCCCTCCGTGGAGGTGCACAAGTGAGGGAGCTTTCCTGTAGGCGCAGCCGGTTCCTTCCCTTTATTCAAGGCGGAGCGCTGGCGCCCGCCGCAGAAAGTACCCTTGCTGTTGGAGGTGGAGTGGGGGAGGAGGAGGGTGCACTTATAGTTGCTGCCACTCCTACCTTCATCGCTCCCTTTCTCCTTTTGGCTTCGGCGCCGCAAATGCGCTTAAGCCTTGGCCTGTGTATTACATCACGAGGTGATCTGCTACGTCAGCCTCATTCCAAGCGGTAGATTGAGGTGGACATTTCAGTTCATCCCCAGCCACCGCCTTAGATTGAGGTGAGTACTGCTGTCCAGCCTCGGGATTGGTTTTTGTTGCCTTCTGAAGAGTTTTGGTTCCCCTCACCCTACTTATTTCTGCCACTGACCAGGAGTCCACCGACCCCGTCCGTAAGGCCACATTGGCTTCCCGGACAGGGTCTCCAGTTCCCTGGCCGTTCCGCTATCCATCACCTGGAGACGCGCCCGATAGGCAACCCAACCCACGGGTAATAATAACAATAATAATAAACTTCTAAACATCTCTTTATCAGAAATTTTGATGAAGAACAAAGTTGCTGAGAGGAGAAATGAAGGAGACTCAAGAGGAGATGGACCAAATCGTCGTAAGACCCGAAAAATGATGAATCTTCATAGGAGAGTTTGTATCCCAAATCGACTATTCGACAGCTGAACTTCGCCCGGCAGCAGGGAGGCCTTGGACTTTTTGAGTTCGGAGTGTCTACATGACAGAATGGTACTGGATGGAGCCTGAGAAGTCATCAGGAGTTCGGATCCCCTTCTTGGTATGGTTCGCGATCATGAAAAAGCAGGAATTAGAGCATTTCTCTTAAGGGCAGCTGCCCGATGGCTGATGAATTTGGTTAAGTTTTTGACACTGAATGAAGTGACCACAACTCTGTCACCGAGTTGGAACCGATCCAGCAGGAGGCCCATATAGAAGCCGCAGAGATCACTTCACTACAGCGGCAACACGAGGTTAAGCCAAAGCATGGGGTCTTCTTTTACAACATTTGAGACCTAGCTTCGCTTTTCTCGGGTCGAGTAGGCTGAAGTCGGAAACTGAGGGGATCATCATGGCTTGTCATAATGGTGTCTTCAACACATCAGTCAACCACAGTTGCGTGATGGGTATGAAGGTGTCTGGTACTAGGTGCAGCGCTTGCCTTGAGGCGTCTGTGACACCAATGCACTTGCTGTCAGCATGTCCAAGAGAGTGCTTTATTACCACCTACGGCACTTTTGCGGTATTGACGAAACACAGGTGTCACTCCGGGGGATATTGAATCCGTTGTGGGAAACGAGAAGTGCCGAATTTATTGGAACTATTCGTTCCCCACCCTCAGACCCATAAAATCTAATAAGCTCGATATACAGTAGAATTCATATATAACGACTCCGCTTATAACGACTATCCGTTTACAGCGACGATAAAGTTTACTCAAGTTTAGTTTCTTATTTACTTTCTGAGAAAATATACCGTTTAGTGCGACTCCGGTTTAAGCGACCAACCGCTCATACCGACCGTTTTTCATGCATGATAATGCGTCCGGTTAAAACGCCGCGCAATGTTTTGCTTACACAATCTGCGCACCAATACTTCGGCGCACTTCCTTGTCTTAGTTACCTCAATTGATAGGTACTACTAACAGATATTAATAGATTGATTTTACGCCAGAAGTTCCAGTATGAAGTCTTTGTCACTTGTTGCACATTTAGAATAATATTCGTTTGGATTTCAGTTCCCAACAGCATCTCCCACCTGGAGGCGATTTCAAAAGACGAGAGTTCCATATCGCTTCGATGGAAGGAGCCATACCCCCCTACCGGAGTTCTGAAACGATACCTAATTGAATATTCATATTATGGCTACGAATACAACTACCAAGAATCTGTTTCGCTGAAACCATGCCCATTATGGAAGGACTATCACTGTGGAAATGTCACAAAAAATCTACATTGGAAATATACTTACACAATACGAGTATGTGAGATTTTCAATGATTGATATTATACCAAAATCACCTTCAATTATTTCAACAATGCCAATAATCAATTGAAGTTTCGTGTCAAAAAATAATGAATGTTCAAGTATTTCAGTCAATTCAAAAATATAATGAAGTGTATTCACACACCCAAAAATATTTAGAATTGAGTATTATGATACTGTTATGCTTACCAATAATTGACTACACTGAACAATAATCAAACTTAACTTTATTTCATTGTTAAAGCAGCAAAACACCTCATGAGATCACTCTGAACCGCACTGTCACTTGAACTTGACTATATCGATATGTTCGTAGGTAGCGTTTATATGCCGCAAACGAACTATCCCAAAACTGGTGGAGAATTTCTCAGAAATCCATCGAAGTTGGTAGAATATTCGCCGTAATTTCATCGAAACGGGGCAAACATTAAACAACCGCGAAACGCCGGCTGGACTGCGATAGTGGCCACGTCACAGTTGTTTTATGGCGACCAGCGGCGGGCGCGCTATCTTTTTTTTAGGGGATAATTCACAACAATACAACTCCAAATAACTGAAACGTGATCGAGTTGTCTCTATGCAGAGTCCAAAACCCTTGCCTCTTACATCCATCATCCAGAACCACTCACACATCCATTATCCAATACCCGCTCGAGCCAAATCATCATCAGTACCAAAAACGAGTCATGCTAAGTAAGGAATGATGGTAACTAATTCCTCTGGGCCTGATCCTCATGTAACTATCGCGTTTTTTCTTCCCAACTCATAAAATTCATTTTGTTTTCTTCATCATTTTAAAATTTTATTATTTGATGTAGTTTCAAGGTCTAATTCAGAAACCAGGGAAACTGTGTATGAAATCACACGTTAAAAGGTAAGACCTCAGCTCGCACAAGTTTCTACTCTTGATTTTTTATTATCCTTTTCCATACAGTTTTCCTGAAAAACAGGCGCGTTTTTTCATAAAATCTAGCCTTTACCCAAAAAAAACAATCAAAATGAGGTATTCAGTTCATCAATTTTCAGCGATATCAGAATTCATAAAGAAGATTTGATTCGATATTTTCACAGATCATAACGATACTAGTTGTTTGTTACATTAAGTTTCGTGACAGACCATTAAAAAAAAAAATTACAAATATGTTTTATCAACCCAAAACTTCAGGTTTCCAACTTCGAAACTGACGAGATTCAATACATTCTTTGAACCCCTATTTTCCCCTTGGCGTGGAAATTCCTGATTCCCTTTCTTGATGCTCATTTACGGTACACAAAGAACCTACCTGCATATTTCAAGATTCAGTAGCTTCGGCTGTACGGTAACATAAGAGCGGGCAACAGCTTGTAATTTATATTTTTACCATAAAAATGCAGTAACTAAAAAATATGGCAACTGCACTGAGTAATGAATAGCTTCGAGAATAGAATTATATTACCTATAAAAAAATTCGCAAAACTAACACAACCGTCAACGACGTCGGTCGACGGGTCGCATTCCCGGCGATGGCTTTTCATTGCTACTTCCGTCGTCTTACAGTAGACGCGACGGGCAATGGCTTACTGCGTTGCGTCAAGCTAATCTTATCGTGATAACTTTTGAACGATTCGTCCAAATCACTTAGTGTAAAAGACAAAGTTTATCTGCATTAAATAATCATAACGATAATTGTATCAATGTTTATGAGAATTTGACAGATAGTCTAAAATGTGCATTGTAAAAAAAAGTATCCAATTCAATTGTATTTACGGCTCAGTAGTTTGCATGTAGTGACTGTGTTCAAAATCCTGTTTCGGTGTCAACGTCAATATTATCACCTGCTGTTTTCATATTTCCAAAATCAACTAGTCATTTGAAATGGAATGATAATGAACATAAATAATTTATCCCGTTTTTTTTAGGTTTTAGCACGAAACGAAATTCCGGAAAACTTCAATAACATTTCTGAGGAAGTGAGCGTTTATTTGGGACCAGAAGGTGAGACATTTTTCTTATACTTAAAAAGGGTGGGACAATCGACAGTCTTTCATTCCATTTACATTAAACATCTTCGAGTCGAGGTTGAAACACGAAGAGATTGTGAAGAATTCATTTTGAACTCAATTGCTTTCCTTTTTCCTCTTGAAGTTTCCAACATTTTTTGCATGAAGATGAGGAAAACAAACCCTTTTTCCATTCAAATTACGATATCGTTAGATTGTACCAAATCAACAGCTCTATGATTCTATACCATTGCTTTTAAATTGTTATTATAGTAATCGCATTTGTTTCAATCAGATATGAAAGTAGGATACATTTTTTGCAGAATCCCAACCGACTTACGGCGTTACTGTGTTTTTCTCGAACAAAACCAATGATATGAATATATCTTGGTATCATCCTAATGTTACCAATGGACCTTTGAGGAGTTTTGAAATAAATTTGAGAAATGAACAAAGCGGTATTCAACAACCTGAATTGGAATTATTTCATGTCACAGAAGCCAATTATAGTATCACATATTCAACGACGGTGAGTGGTAAAGATTCAATGAAATGAGAGGAGGGAAATTCAATTTATCCTTCATTGGTATAATTAATTCATACTTCCGATACTCCGTACTTACCAATCATTTTTATTACATTAAACGCTTTGTATTAGCTTCACCTGTATGTATGTATGAAAGACGAAAAAACACGCTTTTATAGTATACGAAACTAAAAAATGAAAAATAAATATAGTTTAAAAAACTGAAAAACACGCTTTTAAAGAACATCGAACTAAAAAATTATTATTGTGTATTATTTAGTATTATTGTGAAAAATCGTAGGTGCTTTGTGCCATATTTTTTGTATTTCAAACGCCCTTCGCTCTTTTCACAATAATACTAGTATTTTTAATTCGTTATAATTCAAAGCTTATTTATAAAATATATGTTTAACTTTTTAGTTCGATGTTCTTCAAAAGCGTGATTTTTAGTTTTTTAAACTATATTTATTATGAATAAGAAGAACTATTGTCGCAAAAACAGCTTTCATAGTTTTTCCACAAATATAACGTACCTCCATCGTGTAGTAATTACCTCTACATCGAAACCATGAAAATTTAACTTTACGCAAGCTTTTCTTCAACTTACCACGTCTGTATGTATGTATGAATGTGTGTATGTATGTGTGTATGTCTATACTTTTGCATTCACATTCAGTTTCAATGATAATGTATGGCAAGTGTCATCTAATATGGCGTACTGCTCAAGATGGCGGACTGGTTATTTCTTGAGGCTGGAACTGAGATCAACACCTTCCAGGTGTATATTGTTTTCAGTCCCATTTGTAGTTTCTCTTATGATTATTAGCGAAAGATATGCTGTTATTTTGTTCTGAAGCTACAAATAAACGTACTTGCAATAAAGGTATCAAATTGAAAGGTTTGCCGAAAATGAAATGACGTCACTATAAATCCAATATGGTGGACTTCTAAAAACGGTGGACTATGGATTCTATGCACCTCCATGATATGGATAGCAAATGAAGAGGGTCAGATGGGAAATGATTCAAAATGGCAGATAACATTGAATGAAATGAACAGATTAGGGAATATGTACAGCGATAACTGAAAGAATAAATAACAAGTTAATAGTGAAAAAAAAACGTTTTTGAAAACAACCTTTCATGTTCTGAAATTAAAAAAAAATCCATCAATTTATTACATTACACAAGTTATATGATATATCTGGTGTAGATGTCATCTTCAGTGGCGTAGTGGAAGTACTCTTTTTGACGTGTCAACTGAAAAGTTTTTAGAAGAGTACCTCGACCATGCCACTGAAAATGACTCCCTCATTTGCAGTTGAAACGTTTTTCAATGTTCATATAAAACCTGTGGTAGGAGTCCATTATATCTCGAAGTGGAGTGTGGTAGATTTGCGAAGCATAAACAGTCAAAGTCGCCTCCACAATTTATTATCACCCTTAGATGTTAGAACGGTAAAATCATCAATCAGTACATGTTTCGAAGCTATACAGGTTCATCATCAGCTAATTATCTGAAAATTGTGCAATTTCTCAGTGCCCAAGTTGTTGAAATGAAATAAATTTTCTATTGTTTTCCAGGTCTCTGCGGCTCATCTATCAACATGTACTAAATACAGAGTTTCAATAAGAGTTCATAATATTTACAAAAGAAGTAATTGGAATGGTTCCATTGCAACTACCCCCCCAGATATACCTCCAGACATCCCAACAAAAAACCTAACCTATGAAAGTACCAACACCTCCATCACAATCCACGTTCCCAATATCGGAAATGGGGAAACAATCTATGAGAAGAAACTATACGTTGTGGTGTCCAAAGCAACAGAAACCGATGAGTTACCGCTTTTCGAGAAAAATATTTTCGAAAAGACGAATCCCGAAGTTTCCTTAAAAGCTTCTTGGCTTGCCTACGATGGTGAAAGAAGGAATTCGTCGCTCGTCATCATGATAGGTTCGCAGAATCAGTCGGAATCGGAACTTTCTCGAAATAACCAGCCTTTGGAACCCGGTACAAACTACAGCGTAACATTCTTTCTGAGCAACGAGTGCTTCGATCTGATGAGACTGAGTCGATCGCAGATATTCATCAAAACCCAGGAAGCAGTAACGGAAACAGACGAAAATACGAGCGAATCTCCAGAGACCAACGGAGGCAATGGAGGATTGTGGGCCTTGATATTGCTGCTGGTACCAATAGTTTTGATAGGCTACTGGTGAGTTTTGACTACTCTCATTTCGCTTCAAAACCGACAATTTCAATTTTGAATTTCACTAGTTCGGACTTCCATTGTCTAATATATAAAATGATCCCCGAAATAGCTGAAAAAGAAGAATTGAAAATGAATAGCTGAAAATAACGATTATATTAATATGTTGCGTATCTCTACGCTAGTTTGGCTGAATACGTTGTTGGACAGCATGTATACGGCTTTCTTGAATTTTCTCCTAAACCAATGTTCCTCTCTGTGCATGATCTCAGCTTGGGATTAGTCGATGTTGTGTTGATGGGTCCAAACATGGTCTGCTATTCCTGATTTGCTGGTTTCTCCTCGCTGTGTGTGCTTCTTGTGCTCGGCAATGGCCTCTTAGTTT